>CM021100.1:267429504-267526547 GCA_007115665.2 Sequoiadendron giganteum | reverse complement strand
TATTTCAATTCCATTACATTATGTTACTTCATCGCATTTTGTAAGTTCTTAGCAATCATATTGTGACTAGTCATTTAGCTATTTTTTGTGACAAACTCACTTTCTCATCCATACGAGATGCCAGCGTGCCTCTGGGATGCTAGCACATCGCATTGTCATCTGTGTTTTGCACTGTCATCCTTTGGCTAAGAACCTATCAGTTTGTTTATAAAATCTTTGTGACCTACTCTTTCTGATTCTCGAACTCTCACTTTGTTCCTTGAGGTATTTTAGGGCAGTTTGCTCCATGAGGCTCTATAAATGAAGAGAACTCATGAGACACAAATCCCCCTTCTCTACCGATTCTATCTTTTGTCTTTGTACATTCAATTTAATCATAATATCTAGGTCCATGCCATTTGTTTGTAGAAATGGTGCCTCGAACGTATAGGTGTTCAGGCCTTTACATTGTCGAACATATAGTTGAATATCACAAGAAAAATTTACTAGTCTAATCAAGCATCGGAATGTCAATGGTCCTTGTTGGATATTCTTGATATGTGGTTGTCATTGATGTCAACACTATTGGCATTAATGCCTTTAAGGCTATATATTTTGAGGATATTGAGAAAATTGTAATAAAATAAGTTACAGGTTGTCAATGATGCGGTGAAGTTCAATATGATGGATAGTTCAGTATATTGATTGTGAGTAGTTATGGATTAAATGGTTTTTTGTCTAGAATATCTAGTTTATCCACCAAAAATTTTAGAGGTTCGCATGAAGATTTGATCAAGTTATAAGTATCGATGTTCTGAAAGTTGTTTTGTTGCTTTAGTTGCTATTCTTGAAAGAAGATGATGTGATTCTGGTAATTTGAGTGGATGCAAATTATTGTGTGGTGATTCATGATCCTTGTTGATGTCTCTATATCATGCTCTATCTTTTTTGTTGGTTTGCATCGCTTCGTGTGCTCGCAATTGGTGGTTTTCATTCGGGAGTTCATATTTTTCATGTTCATGACCAACAGGGTGATTGTAGCATGTTGTGGATCTTTCAGGCTAATTTTTTAAAGTGTTTCATGTCAAGAAATGTTTTTTTGGGTCCCTACTATGTTTTGGTTGATTCTATTTAATTTGCATTGATTATTATTTATTAATTTGGGTGGACATTTTGTACACATTCTATATTTTTTTGGTCCGACATGTAGTTGATGTTATCCTATGATGTGAATAAATATAACCAATTTTTTATACCATTTGAGGTGTGCAAGGTGTGAGATGTGCAAATTTTGTGTGTTAATAATGTTCTGATCTTTCAAAGAGAGAAGTAAAGTGTGAAGAAGAGTGAGCAAAAGAAAGTATTCATGTGCTTAACCAAAACTGTAATTCGGCATTAGCAGATGCTATTTTCTTAGTTCAAATCCTCAGATGTAATCTAAATGTGATTGTGAGATAGTGTGTCTTCCCTCAGGCAGTAAGCCTTTTTGTATTTCAAAAGTGATATCGAGGCAGTGTGCTTGAATGCATGTGCATTCCCCATTTACTATACTTTTAACAAAGTATAATCTTATCGATTAACCTCCACCATGGTTTTTCCCCTAATAGGGTTTCCACGTAAAAATCTTGGTGTTATGTGTATTTCTGATGTGATGATGGTTTATTCTTTCATGTTTATTTATCAGATACGAGAATAGTATTAATAAGTATAATTTCTATAACAACTAATTCACCCCCCCTCTTAGTTGTATGCCCTTGTGTTTCCAACAATTAGTATTAGACTAGGTTCCTCTGGAGAAGCTTGATCGCTTGAGGTGATCTAGGATGGCGACATATAAGAAGGATAGTATAAGATTTGATGGAAAAAATTATTATCTGTGGAAGACTTCAATGGAGTATCATTTGAGATGCATTGGTGAACCCTACTAGATAATTACAAAGAATAGATATATCATTCCTCAAAATGGTCCTTCTACTACAGGTGAGATTAAGGAAGTCGAGTACAATATCAGGGCTAAGGAAGTATTGTTGAGTACTTTGACTGATTCTGAGATGAAAAATGTAATGGAGCTGAAGATTTCTTATGAGATCTAGAAAAAGTTGGAAACCTTGTATGAAGGTGATACACATGTGAAGATTGCTAAGCTGCGGAAACTAAAAGGGAAATATGAAACATTGAGAATGAGTGAAGATGAGAAAATTACTTATTTTATGCAGATTGAATGAACTTGTGTGTATTATCAGATGTGTTGGTGGAACATCGCAAGAATTAGAGATTGTTGCTAAAGTTCTCAGATCCTTGCCTGCTACATACAAACATAAAGTTGTTGCTATTGAGGAGATCTGAACTATGAAAAATGTAACCAAAGACATGTTGATTGGTAAGCTTGATGCTTTTGAGTTAAGTGAGTTTGGTGTATCTCTTCCTAAGATAGAATCTGTATTTAAAGCTACTGTATCTAGAAAAGATAAGCAGAGATATGATCCAGGAGAAAGTTCTTCTAGAAAAATGTCCAAATCTGAGCAGGAAATGAGAGGGATTAAATAAGAAGAAAGAAAACTAGATGAGCTTGAAGCACTTCTTGTCAAAAAGGTACCCAAAAGAGAAGGTAAGTGTAAAGGGAAATTTCCTCTTAAACATTTTTCTTGCAGTAAGATAAGTCATTTTGCCTCAAGGTGACCTGAAGAGTTCCTAAGCCAAGATATAACAAGCCTAGATTCCAGAGAAAGTGTTATTTTGTTGATAATGAAGGTGTGATAGATGATGAATTTGATAAAGGGAATGTAAGTGAGGATGAGTTTGTATTTATTTCTATCAAGGAAAATAATCTAGTACCTACTAAATCTATGAGTTGCACAAATGTGGAGAAGTCTCTAGCTACCAGAGTTGAAGAAAAAGATGAATGGGTGATTGACGGTGGATGCTCTCATCACATGACAAGTGATAAAAGTAAATTTGTGAGTTTCGAAAAGTATGATGGTGGTGTTGTAAGATTTGGTGATGACAAAGTTGGCGTAATCCCTGGTAGAGGATCCATTTCTTTTGATGGTAAGCATAATATTGATGATGTTCTATATGTGAAAGGTTTGAAGCATAATCTTTTAAGTGTTGGATAGATGGTTGACAAGGGATATAATCTTTGATTCAAGAATGGAAAGTGTAAAATATTGGGGATTTTTTGGAAATGTGATTGCTTCTGGTACAAAAACAAAAGGTAATAGCTTTCACCTAAGTAATACTAGTAAAAGGTGTCGAATTGCTCAAGTTGATGAAAGTTGGTTGTGACATAGAAGATTGTGTCATGTAAAATTTGACAATATTATCAAGATAAGTTCTACCCAGGCAGTGAGAGATCTTCCTAAGTTGATAAAAACATACTAATACTATATGCAAAGAATGTCAATTAGGGAAGCAAACTAGAATCTCATTCAGAAGAAAACAACATTGTTCAAATGAAGTATTGGAGCTTGTGCATACTAACTTGTGTGGTCCTTCTAGAATTAGAAGTTTGCAAGGAGATAGGTATTTCATGTTACTTATTGATGATTATTCTAGATTGATTTGGGTTACTTTCTTAAGGGAAAAAACTAAAGCTCTAGAGAAATTCAAGATTTTCAAGGCTATGGTTGAGACAGAGACAGGTCTGAAGATTAAATTTTTGAGATTAGATAGAGGTGGTGAATTCACTTTTAGTGAGTTTAATTCTTTCTATGAAGAGCACGGGATAAAGATACAATTATCTGCCCCTTGGACCCCTTAGAAAAATGGAGTTTTGGAAAGGAAGAATAAGACAATTCAAGAAGTTGCTAGGACTATGATGCTAGAAGGAAATGTTCCTCATATCTATCAGAGAGAAGTTGTGAGTATTGTCATTTACACTCTTAACTGGGTACATGTCAAAGGTGATACTGGTAAGACTCCTTATGAGTTATGGTTTGGTGATAAGCCTACTATTAGATACTTCAAAATATTTGGGAGTAAATTCTATATTAAAAGAGATGAAGATATAGGAAAGTTTTATCCTAGAAGTGATGAAGGAATCTTTCTTGGTTATTCTACTAAAAGTAAAGCCTATCAATTCTACAATAAGAGATTGAGGAAATTAGTTGAAAGTGAAAATGTAAAGGTTGATGAAGACACATTTAGACCATCCAGAACCTATGGATATAATTTAGATGATCAAAATGACAGATCAGATAAAGAAAATAAAGTTCAAATCAATCTAGTGAATCAAGAAAATCAAGAGGGAGAAACTAGTGAAAGTGAAAAAGCAAGATCACAAGAGCCTGAAGTTCAAGAGCCTAAGACTCCAAGGTATGTAATACTAAATCATTTAGAAGATCAAATTATAGGTAATAAGAACAAAGGTGTTCAAACTAGGAGAAGAATTGCAGAAGAGTATTGTTTGATTTCAAAGACTGAGCCTAATAATGTCAATGAAGCATGCAAAGATGAGCATTGGGTGGAAGAAATGAAAGAAGAGCTACTACAAATTGAGAAGAATGATACATGGATTCTTGTTCCTAGACCTAAGGACAAAAATTTAATTGGAACTAAATGGGTCTTTCGGAATAAACTGAATGAGCAGGGTGAAGTTATCAGAAACAAAGAAAGACTAGTGTGTAAAGGATGTTCTCAGATGGAAGGAATTGACTTTGAAGAAAATTTTTCTCTTGTTTCTAGGATTGAAGTTGTGAGACTATTTCTTGATTATGCTTCTTACAAAAACTTTAAGGTTTATCAGATGGATGTCAAGTCAACATTTCTAAACTATGAACTGAATAAAGAAGTGTATATTGAGCAACCTGATGGATTTCAATTGACTGATCAGGGAGATATGGTTTGTCAGTTGAAGAAAGAATTGTATGGACTTAAGCAAGCCCCAAGAGAATGGTATGCCAAATTGGACAAGTATTTTTTAAAGCTTGGATTTAACAAAGGTATCGTTGATAGTAATATGTATTTCAAGATTGATCATGATAAAGAATTGATTGTTGAAGTCTTTGTTGATGATATAATTTTTGGAGGAGATGATCTATTTTGTGCATGAATTTTTTTAATGAGATGTAGATTGAGTTTGAGATTTCTATGATTGGAGAAATGAAATTCTTTTTGGGATTTCAAATTACTCGACTAGATAAAGGGATCTTTATATCTCAGTCCAAGTATGTGAAAGAACTTCTAAAGAAGTTTGGTATGGAAGACTCAAATCTAGTTGGTACACCTATGGTGACTGGATGCAAGTTGACACAAGATGATGATTCTCCTAAAATAAATTAGACTAGATATAGATCTATGATTGGTGGATTGCTCTATTTGACTCAAACTAGGCATGATATCATTAATGTCATATGAATTGTTGCAAGATTTCAAGTTGATCCTAAAGAATCTCATGTGACATTTGTGAAGAGGATTTTTAGGTACTTGAAGGGAACAGTTGATTTTGGTCTATGGTATCCTAAAGAAGATTGCCTTAATTTGAGTGCTTTTACTGATGTTGATTGGGTAGGAGATGTGAATGATAGAAAGATTACACTAGTGGTGGTGCATTTTTCTTAGGAAAGAAGTTGATTTCATGTTAAGTAAGAAGTAGAAAGTCATTTCTTTATCTACTACAAAGGCAAAATACATTCTTGTTGCTAACAATCGTACCCAAGTATTGTGGATGAAGCATATTTTGAAAGATATCAAAGTTGTGTATGATGAACCTATTGCTATATTTTGTGATAATTCAAGTGCTAAATTAACATTTCTAAGAATCTAGTACTACATTCAAAAATCAAGCATATATCTATCAAGTTTCACTTTTTGAAAGAGAAAGTGAGTGAAAAGGAAGTCAGATTGGAGTATGTGAATACTAAGGAACAGATTGTAGACATCTTTACCAAGCCATTTCCTAAGGATAATTTTGAGTATCTCAGAGGGAAGATAGGGGTGATTACCCCTCCTAATCAGAACTAAGGTGCAATGGCTTGAATCAGTCTATGCATTTTATAGTCATATCTTGTGATTTGGATTGATGTTGTGGTGGTTGCTACTTAGGGGAGAGTAGTCAGATGTTCAGAAATGTGATTTAGATCTTGTGTGGAGAAAAATAATGTGTACCTTTGTCATTGATGTCAAAGGGGTAGAAGATTCATGTGAAAATTTGTGAAAGAGTTAAGGAGAAAAGAGTCAAAACCTAAGGGGGAGAAAGTGCTAAGAGAAAGTTACGTTGATGGTGTTTTTCATATCATGTGTTTTCTTCAATGCCAAAGGCAGAGATTGTTGGATATTTTTGATATGTGTTTGTCATTTATGTCAACACTATTGGAATTAATGTCTTTAAGGCCATATATGTCGAGGCTATTGAGAAAATTGTAATAAAATAAGTTGCATGTTGTCAGTGATGCAGTGAAGTTTAGTATGATGTCTATTTTAGTATATTGATGGTGAGTAGTTACAAATTAAAGGGTTTGTTTTCTATTATATATAGTTTATCCACCAGAAATTTTAGAGGTTCGCATGAAGATTTGATCAAGTTATGAGTATTGGTGTTCTAATAGTTGTTTTGTTTCTTTAGTTGTTGTTCCTGAAAGAAGATGATATGATTCTAGTAATCTAAGTTGATGTGAATGATTTTGTGGTGATTCATGATTCTTGTGGATGTTTCTAGATTTTTCTCTATCTTTTTGGTTGGTTTGCATCGCTTGTTGTGCTCATGATTGGTGATTTTCTTCTAGGAGTTCATATTTTTCATGTCCATGGCCGACAAGGTGATTGTAGCGTGTTGTGGATCTTTGAGGCTAATTATTTAAAGTGTTTCATGTTTGATAAATTTTGTTTTGGGTCCCTACTATGTTTTGGCTGACACTATTTGATTCACATTGATAATTGTTTATTAATTTGGGTCAACAGTTTGTACACATTCTATTATTTGTTGGACCGACATGTAGTTGATGTTATCCTATGATGCAGATATATACCATCAATTATTTATACCATTTGAGGTGTGCAAGGTATGAGATGTGTAAGTTTTGTGTGTGAATAATGTTCTAATCTTTTGAAGGTAGAAGTAAAGTGTGAAGAAGAGAGAGAAGAAGAAAGTATTCATGTACTTAACCAAAACTATAATTAGGCATTAGAAGATGTTATTTTCTCAGTTCAAATCATCAGATGTAATCTGAATGTGACTGTAAAACAGTGTGTCTTCCTTTGGGCAGTAAGCCATTTTGTATTTGAGTAGTGAGATCTAGGAAGTGTGCCTTAATGCATGTTCATTCCCCATTTACTATACTTTTAACAGAGTATAATCTTGTGGATTAACCTACACCATAGTTTTTCCCCTAACATGGTTTCCACATAAAAATATTTGTATTATGTGTATTTTTTATGTGATGATGGTTTATACTTTCATGTTTATTTATGAGATCTGAGAATAAGTTTAATAATTATAATTTCTATGACAACTAATTTACCCCCCTCTTAGTTGTCTGCACTTGTGTTGCCAACAATCGTGTGTTGATTTGGTTAAGCTTTAGACTTGTTACTTAATCTACTTTAGAGTATCTACAATCAGTAGTCGAATGGATTGGTGATTGAAGCTCAATCGTTAAAACTTCTTAAATGTTGTGAAGTCTCTGACATCCCCGACCTCTAATAGCTTTGATAGTTCCTTAGTCCGATGGTTGGGTATCAACATATTGAAGATGTTGAGGGTTTGAGTGGAAATTCTAGCAATGTATGTTTGACACCTGATCCTCTGATGCTTTGATAGCTCTGACACTCTGATGAGTTGATAACAATGAAGATTCAAGGTGACTTAGCAGAAATATTAGCTCTAAGACAAAACAACAACATGTCGACACATAGTATTTTGTGGTTGGTTGTATTTTGGTGTTGCCACAATAGTGGTTTACACTTTCTAGGAGATCTTGATTTTTGCTGAAATCACATTTTAGAAAATATAATGATTTAAGCCTTGAAAAGTTTCATTTAAAGGATTCCAATTGAAGAGGGTTTGATCAAACCACCTTAGACCAAGCCCCCTTGGATATAACTGCGCTAATTTTCAACTATACCTATAACGAAATCTCTTTTACACCTATCAAATTGCTGATAAAAAACAACTTTTGATTTACCTTTTGGGGGATCAAATGAATTCATATAAATAAAAAATTATAATTATGTATTCCTTATTATAAGCTTCTAAAAAAGTATAATTTTAATTAAATTTAATTTTATTATTATATTTATTTTTTATTTCTTGTGAATGTAGGTTTTCCACTAAAAATCAAGCTCTCTATTCTACACATGTGGAAAAATAGAAGATTATCAATATATATATATATATATATATATATGTTTAGGTTGGGTATTGATGTCCTTGATCCATTAAAAAAAAAAAATTGATACATACAAAAAAATTTATGTTATATACAGTCTGCCTATGTTTGGATTGTAATTGGTTTGACTTTCAAACTTGATTAAGGAAAAAATATTTAATAAAACACTATGAAACCAAATTAATTGGTTATATATCGTAGTTACAAATCTAAATTCGAAAAAATTATAATTTTATCCTTCATAGAAAAAAAGTTGTGTTATATACGGTGGGCATCACTCCTTAAAAATGTTGTTTACTGATAAAAACTAGTTTTTGAAGGAGATGAAAAAAAAGTGTAATCTGATTTCAAAAATTTTGAAAAAAATATATTTAGAATCTATAGACAAAACTTCACAAATCACTAGTTTTCCTCATCTTCAAATTCCTCATGGTTTAGCCGCTATAGGAGCCCAAAAGTGATAATTTAGTTTTAAAAAATCAGTTCGGTGTCCAGTTTGCCCAAAAATTGTAAACCAATATTGTAGGATCACCCATTTAAACTCAAACTAGTTCATCTACTCGGTGCATGTGGGATAATCAATATCTTGTGAGTGTGAAAGGGAGAATGATTGAACTTACAGTAACTGAATGGATAGAGTTGGATGGAGATTTAAAAGATGTCTAAGAACTTTGTTGGGGGTTGAATGGTTGATTGTTCAATGGTTGAATGATAATACATTACTGCGTGTTGTTGTAGCATTTTAATAGTATGATAGAATTACTATTGTATAACTATAATCTATGAGAGGGAAATAGAACAGATTTATGTTGTTGGATTCTCTCCAAATGGAACAAGAAGTAAATCACCTGTAAAGGCTTAGAGCCTGTAATTGAATTTGTAACTATTTTTTTGCTAAATAATACAATGGTGATCTAGGATTTTGGAGTGTGGGGTTTTTTACCCAAAACATTTTTCCCCATGTAAATCTATGTGTTCATATCTTTTGTTTCATCTTTCATGTTTAGTGGTTCTGCTTGATTGAATTTGTTTAATGGTGTTGTTTGGAACTGGTTTAATTATCATTAACTTTTCTCTAAGGGTCAATGTAGGAAATGCACTATGTCTAATTTCGCTTTGTGGCATATTAGTATGTTTCTTTGAGGAAATCTAAATGAAATTAAAGTTATTGAAGGTAGTGTTTTTCTTAGATGTTCATTCTAGGATGACCATCATTTCCTTACAAGGGGTATTAGAGCCTTCTTTTGGGATTTTTTTTTCTTGCATGTTTAGGTTTTTGAGTTGCATGTACTTGCATGGACTCACATGTGGCTTGTCTTTCATGTGCCTGCATGTTGATGCATGTAAGGGTTCTTGGTGTTTTAGTTTTGTGGATTCCTTCTGTAAGGATTTCTCAGCCTGGCAGCCTTGAGAAAATATGAAGGAATCAGCTGATGTATTGATCCTTTGGTGAGTAGAAATTCTTGCTCTTTTGTTTAATTTTCAAGAAACAAAACGTATTATGGAGGATGGTGAAGATGGATAAACTGGAACTGGTCATACTGGAATGTTGTGATCTAAAGTTCCTACTTCGTAGTAGTATAATCTTGATGAATGGGGTGGAATATTATCTTCTCTATGGTTGTGTTGCAACAAATATTTCATATTGGGTGTTTGTGTGAGGGGCTCCCTGGTGATATCGAGGAGCTTGTGTTGTCTCTCAACTATGGATAAATGTGCTTATGCTGTGTGTTTTGTCCTCATATTGAAAGGCATAGTTTTATTGGTACCCCAATTGCATGAAGGCTATGGAGTTGGTCTTTGGATGATCTAAAAACTCTTGCAACAGCTTTTCTCTCTCTCGAATGCATGTACATGTTGGTGGTTGAGGAGTTGGCTTGAAATGGGTCTAGATTTTTTGACTGTCTTTTCCTCTCATCGATGTTTTGTACCTACATGGTTCAGACTCATTCCTCTAGGTCTGAGAGAATCTTATAGGTTTTCTTAAAAAATCTATTGCGATGCTCATTCATGATAATCTAATATACATCTAAAAATGGTCACATTAAATCAAGCCTAATAATTAATTAAATATGAATTATTTAATTAGTCTTCTAAGGTCATCTACAAATAAATAAATTTAATTATTTATTTATATCGTTCAATTTCTAATTCTTCTAATTTATTTAAATAAATATGTTTATTTAATTATTACCATTTTCCATTTTCCTCTTAATTAATTAAATAAATTTTATAATTTATTTATATTAATTATCATAAGTTTGGATTATAAATTCAAATAAAAGAATATTCTTCCAAATCCATTATTTCTAATTATTCATTCCACATTTAATTAAACATTATAAATATTTAATTAAAACATTTTTCTCAATTCACACATAATTAAATATTCTGAATATTTAATTAAATTCCTTTTTCATCTCTCACACATAATTAAATATTAATTATTTAACTATCAAAACTTCTAAATTCATTGTCACAAATAATTAAATAACTTAATTATTTAATTATGGATTTATCCTCAACTACCAACTAACTCCTCATATCTAAAATGCACAAATGACAACTTTCCTTCATTTTTTAATGGAAAAGGTTGTGTAGGAGGAAATATTTCTCATCTTTTTCTCTAGCTTCCATCTTTTTCTCAACTTTCAACTCTCTCACCATTCATTTTGATAGGCTTTTTTTCAATTGTTGATCTTTTCCAACTTGGCTTTTGCCTCCAAAAACTCTATAAATACAGCCTCTTTGTGCTTTGAAAAAAATCTGAGATATAGCGAATATAGCATGAGCATTATAGTTGCATTTTATCTAGCATTTAGCAATCTTGTTTTATTAAGCATAGCATCTTATCTTTCATATCATTTCAGTTTCATATCTTGGCTTAATCATATCATTTAGCAATAGACATGCACGTTGCATAATATCATTCTCTGAGTTGTCATTCTGCCAAGCTGCTGCTTACACCAACTGAGAGCCAACAACTTACAATAAATCCTTGGAGATAGAGGACAATGGGACGTCTTTGAAGAAAACCATTGTTATTTAGAGTTTGTTTATCTTTAAATAAGTTAAATCTTTAATATAATGTCGCATTGGTGTGTTTGTTTATCTTTTTAGCTAGTACACATATTCACACACACATTTTTGGCACCCATTGTGGGGCCCGTGCCCCATTTTTAATTTTTTTATTGCAGATTTTATGGTAGCTTATGGACTAGACTCGCGGTTTAGTGCATACGAGACACGTTTTAGTGCATCCCTGAAGAATATTACTGCATACGAGGACTTTTTTAGCACATTGCCTCTTTGTTTTAGCGCATATCTATGTTTTTCTAACACATTTATGCTTTGTTTTAGTGCATACCTGTATTTATTTTAGCACATTTATATGTTCTTTTAGTGCATCCAGGGAACTATAAATTTTAATCATGATTATGACGTGTCCATGAATAGACATTTTTACTTTCTGTATAAGGTTAAAATGAAGCAATCCTAGGGTAGACATTTAAATATGGAATAAACCAAACCTAGGGTAGTCACCAAAAAATTGATTTATCTTGGTTAAAATGAATTACATATCTATTGTGAAGCAACATCTTCACTTAGCTTAGCAAATTGTCATTTGGGATTAAAATTGAACAAAACTATTTGTTGTGATTTTCAGGTGATAGGCCTATGCTCTCCCCTTAACTGGGTGATCAAAATGCTAGACTCATCTTTTTATTTCATGCTTTATTAAATCCTTTAGAAGGCCTACTCTTGTGGGAAAAATTACTCACCCAAGAGGAATGACCTAAGTGGGAACACCTAAAGCCAAGGATTCCAACCCACTCTAAAAAAAAGCGAGTTGTTGATGAAAATCTAACTCGACAGTAGTGTGCAAGATAACCATCCCCAAAGTTGTTGTTCTAAAGGTTGGGAGGTCTCCTAAGGGATTATATCATTTGTCGCACAAAATTGAAACACTTACTACAAACCTTAGTGTAGAAGCCAACCGTGTCAGTTTCTGAACATCCTAAAAATCACAGTGCAAGGGGAGGGAAGAATCTACCTCCAAGACACTCACCATATAATTTCCATAGACCGTTTGCTCAAGGGATTGAGAAATCTAACTTTGATTATGCACCTGGAAAAGACAAAAACATGGGCACCCTCTAGGGGGTGACACGGCTATGTGAGTCGATGCAATTCTAAGATGTAGGTTGTGATTATTATGATGACTTTTTTGACAATTAAGGTTGAGTCTGTCTGAAGTGTTTAGTTTGTTCAATACCAGTGGAAATAAAATGGATCACACTTGATCCTTGAACATACACTTTTTGTTTAGTTTCAGGACTTTAAAATACTATTTTCTACTGAATTTCATTTTTATCAAACATTAAATCAGATAAAGATCATCCAATTCAGAAAATTGTCAAAACATGTATGTCCCAGCACATTGACTAGATATTTTAGCACATCCTTGCTCTATTCTAGCACATTTATGCTTTGTTCCAACACATTTATGCTTTGTTTTAGTTCATCTATGCTTTTTTATAGCGCATCTATGTTTTGTTTCAGTGCATCCATGGAACATTCCAAAGCATTGATTTAATCTTTTAGTGCATTCACTAAAAAATTTAGTGCATCCATTGAACAGAGTAACGCATTTGTTTTCTGAGTCAAAAGAGTTCTCTGACACAATTTTCAATCAAGTCTGGTCTTTTTCTATGCTCAGGGTCTAGAAATCTACAAATTTTGTTAATAAATCCCTTGAGAAAAGGATTAAGAAGCCAAAAATATCCCTCAGTTATAAGAATTTGTTGAAAAGGAGATGATTTTTATACCAAAGTCGAAACAAATTTCTTGAGCATCGAAATTTCATTCATCGATATCACAACTTTTCTAGGTATTTTACTAACAATTTTTCTTTAGAGCCATTATCTTCATAAGCCTTCTTTCAACGAAGAGCTCTTTCCCAGAGACATAATCACAGTCAGCTCATTCATTCCTCTTTCATCTCGCAACCTGCAATTTAGTATTTCAATTGTCCCAATCAAGTGTTGCAATAGAGAACTTAGGAGCATTAGGCTTTTACAAAATCCTTATTTTCTCAAACTAAGATCAAAACATCACAAAGTGCATCATAACATCCATTTTTTATTTCTAGTTTAATTCCCATAACAGGATCATCATCCTTCCAACCAAGGAATCACAAACTAAAAATTAGAAATTTCTCTAGTCATATCAATAGATTCCTCATTCTATTTTGACTAAGATATGCAACAGATTGCACTCTCTCATTTGTGATCAATGTTAGTAAAAAATTGGTATAAGCTTATGCTTGTTGTCACAAGATCTCGAAAACACCATGAAGAAGACGAAAGGGAAAATCCACTTTGCAACATGGGTGAAAGGGAAGTAAATCCTTTTCATAGGCTTCATGGGAATAATTCAAGAGATGATGTAATGGAGGAAATGCTTCAATAATCATAATAGGATCCATAATTTCAAACTCTCTTGGACAAGATTTTAGAGAAAAACAAAGAAAGATACTTTCTTTTGTTAGCAAACCAAGGAGTTAAGCTACCCTCTGATTTTGATATTGAGAAAATTAGAGAAGATCTCGAATCCCCCTTAAATTATTTTAGTGCTCTCACCCAGAAAATAAGATCACTAAAAGAACAAATTATAGAAATACAAGGGGGCACAACCAAGAAATATGTTTTGGAAGCTATCTACCCATATCCATTCGAAAAGAATCTCAACATGATTCATTTTCCAAAGCATTGTGAGATCCCAAAATTTGATAGATACAATGGAAAATCAAATCCCATTGATCATGTGAGAGACTTTCGAAATATGAGCCTAGAATTTTCTCAGGAAGATACCTGATGTGATTGTTTCCATGGAGTCTAGGTGGACAATCCATGGATTGGCTTTCCAAAATCACTTCCCCCATCAAAACATTTGAGGAGTTAATCAATAAATTCATATCTCAATACTCCTGCAATATACAACATCAAATAACCATGCTTGATTTGTGCAAAGCAAAGAAAAATATTAGGGAACCCTTCATCACATTTCTGCAAAGGTGAAGGTTATTTGCAAGATATACTTGTCCTGTTCCTGAAAAGGAAAAGATGGAAATATTTATTCACAACCTAAATCAAGAGATGGGTTATAGGCTCAATATTCATTGTCAATCATTTGAGAAATTGATTGAAAATTAAATCACCATCGAAGGAGCCTTTTTCAAGAGAGGGGTTCTAAATTTTGACAAAGATGGTCCAAATTCGTATAACAACAACAACAATGATAAAATACAATTATGGACTAGAAAAAATAATGTTGTAAATGATGGCGTGGTAGATTTCAACAACGTGAATACAAAGGCCACCATTCTCAATGTATCAGGAGTCCAACGCAACAAAAAAAATCCTAAAAATTCCACTAACCAAGGTAATAATAATTCCAATCAGGGAAATAGCGCCAACCAAGGAAATATGGCCAATAATCATGGTAATAATACTGGCAACAATCAAAATTCAAATCCGCCCAAATCATAGTTCTTCTCAAATCGACAGAGTTTTACTCCCTTAGGCCAGTCTCTTGAATCAATTCTCAAGGAACTTTTGAATCAAAATGCCATCACGTTGCCACTGCAGAGATATTATGAGCCACAAGTCAAACCACCATTGTGGAATGACTCGTACTATTTCGATTATCATAGATGTAAAGTTCATAGGATGAACAATTTCCAAGGTTTGAAGAATTTGGTCCAAGATTTGATCAACAATTGCACCATAACTGTTGAAGGACATAATGCCAATGAAGATCATCAGGCATTCAAGGATCCTCTCCCCAATTATCAAAAAGGGGAATCTTCGAGTGACAAGGGAAAAAATGTAAATCATGTCTATGACACCGCCATCAGTCATATCTATTTTGATGACCAGCAAGTCGACGTCATCAAGGTCAAAGAAAAGAAAGAGTATCAAGAAGTTAATGCAACAACGAGGGGACAGGCTAAAATTATTGTAAGAGGAATTTCATCCAAATCAACTGTTCCCCCTTCAAGGTAGTACAATTTATTCGATTAGTTACAGAAGATGTCGGCTCAAATTTCAATCTTGGAGCTTCTTAAAATATCGTTGGCATAGAAGGACATTTTGGAAAAGGCTCTCATGTACACAATTGTATCTCCTGATTTGGATGTTGATAGATTTCAAGCCATGGTGGAACACTTTTCCTCACCCACATGCCTATCCTTTTTTGAGAAGGATGATGTCTCCATGACTCATCCCCATAATTCATCACTTTACTTAGATGTTATGGTTCATAAAACCTAAATCATACATGTCTTAATATATGGCTGAGCCGGTCTAAACATTTGTACTTTAAAATTGGTTCTTTCCTTAGGGTATTCTAAAGAATCTATTGATCTGAGGAGAAAAATAACAATCAAATAAAATGATGATGAGGAACGAGCTTCTAGGGGCCTCATCATGCTACCTATCAGAGTGAAACCTATTGTAAAGAATAAATTTTTTCAGGTTTTGGATCAAGAGTTATCTTATAACATACTTTTGGGTCACCCATGGATCCATGAAATGCAATCAGTTTCGTCAACTTATCATCAATGTCTAAAATTTTCATATGATGGACAAGAAATAACCATATCAGCGGATCATAACAGTAGTCAAATTTTCTCTAATCTTAGAGCAACCTAGGAGACCTTCACCCCACATAATAGAGAGGCTCTAGTTGTTTCTACTTCTAAACACAATGATCAAACAAGGGAATTGATAAAGAGTTTTGGCACAAATTTTTCATTAAAAGATAATGGGGTGGTAGAATTTTCACTATGCCTCTCTAACCTACCTGTCTCTCCAAGGTCACATGGCCAGCCTACAGTATCCTCACAAGTTGCAATGGCTTCCACATCAACTTCAGTCCCCATCACCAAGTTTGATGGAAGATTCATCCAAGCAGACACTCAATAAAATTAAGCTAAAGATAAATTTATTCTTGATTGGCTATATAAAGATGAGGTTGACTCTATCCAACATATCAAACTACCTACCAAACAATATGGGAAAGGTTATACAATAATGCAAAGAATGGGTTATGAAGAACTAGCCCCATAGGAAAAATAAAGAAAGGAATTGTTGAACCCATTCAACCAAAAACAATGCATCCCAAAGATAAGATAGGACTTGGGTATGGTGAGAATGTACAAGAAGTAATTCAAAAGAAAACCCATGAAGAGTTAGTTGAGACAATTATGAGATTATAGGACAATTTTGATACTAATTTCAATGAGTATGAATGGGATACCATTTATAATGATGAATTCTAGAGAGATAAAAAGGTGGATGTTATATATACACCCATGATCACACAAGGAGAAAGCTCAAGGCCTCCACTTGACTACATACTTCAAAGTGACCATGACTCGAGTGATGATGATTCGCTTCAAAGCGAGATGGATAATCAATAGGAGGATACCATCATAGATCTTCCCCATAGCGAGAACGATAATTGTGTCATGACCTTAACCACTGGAGTGACCTTACACAAATTGATGATCCCTTGCCTTTGGTCCATCCTGAGCTTATTAATTAGGAACAAACTGAGCCAATTGACATCCCAACCTTCCCAGATGAAACAATTGTAAATTTTATTTGTTCCTCCAACTCAGAAACATATTCCACCAGTGAATCGCAGAATCAAAATCTTATTCAGGAGAGTGCCAAGTTTCTCAGTTACAAAATTAACAATATAAAAGATAGATCTAATGGTGAAAAATTAAAAAGGGCATTATTAGATCATGAAAAGTGAAAAATAAAGAGTGTATCTGACAGTGAAAACCTTTCAAAGTCACTGAAAGATGAGAAACCTGACACTTTCCCTGTGCACTATCAAAAAAGATATATTTTGATAGAACCTATAAAATAAATCAATATAGGCACTCTGGAGCAGCCGAAGATCCTACAACTTGTTGCATCACTGATAGAGGAGGAAGTCCCAAAATTCATATAATTCCTAAAAGTTAATCAAATCAACTTCGCATGGTCATACGTAGATATGCTTGGATTGGATCCAAACCTTATCATGCATCATTTTTCCATCATGCCAGGGGAAAAACCTGTGAAACAAAATCTTGAAAAGATGCACCCACATGTTGCATTACTATTCAAGGAGGAATTAAAAAATCTATTGGATGTAGGATTCATTTGATCTATCGACTATGCAGAATGGATCTCCAACATTGTACCTATGTCAAAGCCAGAAAGATGAATCAGAATTTGTATAGATTTTAGGGATCTAAATAAAGTGTGTCCAAAATATGATTTCCCTCTATCAAACATTGACACAATTGTGGATTTGACAGTTGGTCATGCTATGTATTCGCTAATGGATAGATTTTTTAGGTATAATCAGATAAAAATCTCACCTAAAGATCATGATAAGACCACATTCACATGTCCCTAGGGTACATATTGTTGGAATTTAATGTCGTTAAGACTCAAAAATGTAGGAGCAACAAATCAACAGGAAATGAATACAATTTTTCATGACATGATGCACACATTCATGGAGGATTATGTAGATGACCTCTTAGAAAAATCCAACACAAGAGAGGGACATCTAGATATCTAATCTAATACTTTTTTCAGAATGGAAAAATTTAAGGTCAAACACAATCCCAAGAAATGTGGCTTTGGGGTAAAATCTGGAAAGCTCCTAGGCTATATTGTATCAAAAAAAGGAATTGAAGTGGATCTAGTGAAATTCCAAGCCATCCTATAGATTTATCCATCAAGGAAAATTATTCAACTATGGTCATTACAATGATGATTACAATCCATCAGGAGATTCATCGCATAGCTAGCAGACAAGAGCTTGTCGTTCACACATATCTTGCATAAAAATGTTCTGCTTAAATGGGAAGATAAGTGTGAAGAGGCTTTCGATCAGATCAAGAATTATTTAATGAGCTCACCAGTATTGATTCCACCATTGCAAGGAGAACCACTCATATTTTACATTTCTACCACAGAAGTATCCCTGGGGGCATTATTGGCACAAGAAGAAAGAATGGGCAAAGAACGAGTAGTATATTACATCAACAGGACATTGACAAGCCATGAACTAAATTACACTTTAATTGAAAAGGCTTGCTTGGAAGTATTTTTTGCTTACCAAAAATTTTGGCACTATATGTTAGCTCATATAGTCAAACTTGTGGCTAAAATTGATCCCTTAAAGTATCTTTTGAGTAAAGAAACCCTAATCGACAAACTGGCTAAATGGGTAATGATCCTAAGTGAGTTTGGCATTCACTATGTGGACTAAAAGGAAATCAAAGGGTAGTTCATAGAGGATCAGTTAGCAGAGGCACCTCTACAAACAAACCATCCAACGCACATCAAATTTCATGATGTTGATGTGTTCACAACAATGACCAAGCAATCACGGACACTTTATTTGTATGGGTCCTACACACAACATGGCTTGGGGGCAGGCATTATTTTTCTCACACCTTAGGGACATACCATTCCAAAGTCTTATCGGTTGATGTTTCCATGAACTAACAACATAGCCGAGTATGAGGCACTGCTCATTGGAATGAGAATTTCATTGGACTGGAAGATCATAGAGCTACAATTTTTTGGTAACTCACAACTTGTCCTTAATCAAATAAATGATTACTATCAAACTAAAGATGACAAGTTAATTCCTTACAAGAACATGGTAGATTATTTCAAGAAGTATTTTTTTGAGATCAAGTTCAAGAAAATACCATGGATCAACAAAAAAGCTATAGATTCCATGGCTACATTTGCATCACTACTACAAATATCAAAAAATCAAGATCGATACGAATTCTTGGTGGAACAACTATTTTCCCCTACCTACGACAATTTTGAAACCCAAATAATTTGTCACCTGATTGGTTCTAATTCCCCCTTATATGGAAAAATCTATTCCTATATGAAAGATACTATATTACCCCCTGATTTGTCCCAAAATCATAAAAGAAATTTCATATGCCAATATTCTCGCTATACCCTAATCGTTGATACCTTATACTAATGTGGTCTTGATGGTACCCTCCTTAGATGTCTCGAACATGATGAAAATGAAAAGGCCTTACAAGAGTTTCATGGTGGTATTTGTGCGACTCATTCAAGTAGACTAACCTTGGCTAAGAAACTTTTTAGAATGGGTTACTATTGTCCAACCATGGAAAAGGAATCATTCACCTTTGTGAATAATGCTTGAAATTTTAGATTCATGGGAATCTCATTTACGCTCCTTCTCAGGAAATAAAACCCTTCACTACAACATGGCCTTTCTCTTAGTGGGGACTAGATCTAGTTGGAAAAATACACCTGTCCTCATCAAACGGACACAAGTTCATAATCACGGCCACCAAGTACTTTACTAAGTGGATTGAATTTGTTCCATTAACAACAGTCATTGGTAAAAAAATGTCATCTTTCATTCTAAATTATATCATATGTCGGTATGGCATTCCCAGCTCCATTATCACGGGTAATGGGTGACCATTTAAGAATCAAGATGTTGATGAACTTTGTGAAAGATTTCACATCCAACACAAGTTCTCTACACTTTATTATCCATAGGGGAATGACCAAGCAGAAGCTTTAAACAAAAGAAAATTTAAGATACTAAAGAAGATGGTGAATGATGCCAGTCACGATTGGCATGTCCAATTAAATTCAGCTTTGTGGGCATATAGAACAAGCATTTGCATGCCAACATGTGCCACCCCATATGCCTTGGTCTATGGATCAGAAGTAATATATCCACTAGAAGTTGAGATTCCCTCACTTCGAGTCTCATTATTAAAGGGACTCATAACTGATGAGGATTACAGAGTTTCAAGACTACAAGAACTAGAGCTACTTGATGAGAGAAGACAAAATGCAACCAATCATGTGAAGGGTTATCAAAAAATTATGCCCCACAACTAAAATCATAGATTCATACCATGTGCATTTCAAGTGGTTGACTTGGTACTAAAAGAAAACCCATGCAACCAACAAGATCAAGAAAAGAAAGGCAAGTTTGAGCCCAATTGGCTGGGTCCATTTTTCATCATTGCAGCATATGTTTCAGGGGAATATCAACTATCTATGCTAGAAGGGGACCTGCTTGAAGATTCAACCAACAACATCCACTTAAAGAAGTTCTACATCTGAAAAATACAAAAAACAGCATAAAAAGTCTTGAAAAAATACAAAGACAGCATAAAAAGTCATGAAAAAATCCATAAAAATCAAAAAATGTCCTGAAAAATTGTTATCGGGGTGAAAACTTGGCAAACAGGCATCCTTTTGATAAAATACAAAAAAAAGGAGAAAAGAGAAAAAATACAAAAAAAATACAAAATACAAAAAAACAAAAAAATCGTTGCCTTAATGAAAACCTGGCAAATAGGCGTCTTGGTAACAACAAAAAATTCACAAAATCTAAAAAAATGCAATAAAAACAAATGGTGAAAACATGGCAAACAGGCATTTTTTTTATTTAGTTGGCTCTCTCATTTATTAGGTTACATCCTTCATCGTTCGTTCATAGCCATTTTTATCAGCATCGAATCCATAACTGGCCATTACATACACAACATTTTCCTTGAAACGACAAGGATCTCATCATGGCTTGATGATCATTGTTTATATCCCAACAGTAGGGTGTCTTATCAAGAGTCAAGGTGCAAATTCACTGGGGGTATTCAGCTTTTGAACTTTTTGGCAGACAAATAGCAACATGCATCAAGTATCAGAATATTAGATCAACAATCGAATATCCAATCAAGCCTAGTCAAAACAGCTATAAGACATAAACTGAAACAAACTGGATGATCTTAATCTGAATAAAATGATTGGAACACTTAAATCATAAGTTGAACTATTGTTTTGAAATTTGATGACATCATATCTCTAGAGTGACTCAATGATGTACTGAACTAGAGTCGCAAGGAAGGAATGTGATTTTTCTTTGATTGTTGTCTGCAGTTTGATCATTATTATTGTGCAAATTTTTTGCAAGATGTGCTTTACAAAACTATCATTGATGACATTTCGAGATTTTCATAGGAAAATGATTAACTTATGTTTGTTTAAGCAAGAAATACTCAAGTCATCTCGGTTCAATTATAACTCGATGCTTGTATTAACTTGTTATATCAAACATCATGAAAGTTATACTCAGGTCATCTCAGTGCAAATATCCCCTTTGATGCTTGTACTAACTTTCAACATATCAAAAGGCTTGAGCAATGATGATAATCAAACATAAAATTAGTTCACAAAATGACAATAGTGTGTAGTTCATTTTGCATAGTTAGGATTGCATGATTCATATAGATTGCATTCATTTTGCGGTTGTATAATATATTTTTGGAGGTTGGCAAAGATACATATCTCTTTTAAAAAAAATATTGAGTACACTTGGACATTGCCAAAAAAAACATTTTCATCATTAGCTGCGTATCATTATCATAACATCTTTTTGTATTTCATTAGTTGCTTTATCATTTTCATATCATTTTTCTCCTCATATCATTATCATTTTTTTAGTTTCATATCATTTTGCATTCCATTTTGCATTTTTCATTATCTTTTGTGTTATCTTTTGCATATCATATCATAACATTATTCATATCAGTTCATTAGCATCATCATTTTTACCAATAGATTCATATCATTTAGGATTCATTTTCACATCATTTTAGCATTTCATTCATCATCCATTTTTCATATTCAGATCATGTTCATTATCATTATCATTTTTTCATTCTCATATTGTCACATTATTTTATCACCTCATTCAGATTACTCTTATCATTTCATTATCATATTAGCATATCATATAGTACATTTTCACATTCGCATTATCATTTGCATATCATCATTCTTCATAATCATTTCATTATCATATTATCTCATAATTTCTTGTCATTTTCATATCATCATTTCATATCATTTCACATCACTTACATAGTATCATTTTCACATTCATATAGATTGTCATTATCCTTATACATCAGTTTTTATATCATCATTTTCATATCAATTTTCACATATCATTTTTTTCATATCAACATTTCACTATCATTTAGCATATCATATTATCCATATCATATTTTCACATCATTTTATCATTATCATTAACATGGAATTTTCATTTTGCATTTGACACATCCATATCATTACATCATTTGCATAAATATACATCAAAAAGAATAAAATACAGGCATTTGCATCCATTTCATCATTTTTCATCCATCATCAATACATTTTCCATACATCATACAGCATCATAAAAAGATCATTAAAATTTCATTTTTATCATCCATCATAATATATGTTACATATTCATCAGTCATAAAGCATATAAAAATTCATAAACATCATCATCACATCATAAGAAAGATAGCATCATGCAAAGATCATCATCCATAAAAATGCATCATCATAATCATAAGAAAAATGGCATATAGAAATAAAAATGCATACATGAACATCCATCATAGCATAATAAACAATACAAGAATATTGAAACTACCACTGCATATCATATAAATCTCATCAAAATAAATTTCCAAAGGTACAATTATATAAAATATCTAAAAGAGATACATAAAATGTGATAAAAATGGTGTATACAAAATCATCATTGAGGATCATATGTGTGGGGGCCATGACTGTTGTTGCCGCCAGAGGTAGTGGGTCTCACTGGATCTCTTTTGTTGGTACCACCTATCTCTCAGCTATCTGGTTGTAATACACTCCTAGTGGAACTCCTAGTGTGACTGCGTGACTGAGTATGAGATTTGGTACCCGACTGTGTGTATGTTACTCTCTACTCAAGAGGCACTACCTCATGATATCTTTGTCGATAGAACTCACATTCTTTGGAATTCTCCAGTACCTCTATGAAAACCTCTCTGATAGAGGTATATTGCACTGATCTTAGCAACTTCTCTACTACCCCCTCTACCTGTTGGCATCATTGTCTAAAGTTATCCCTCTTTGCCATCATTTGGGATATTTGTGGGTCTAGGGGTGGTGGTTGTGCCATCTATTCCTGTAATCCTATGATGGTAGCCTTTGTTTGTGCTAGATGGCTCTGAAGATCTTGTACCTGCACCTGTAAAGTGTTAATTTGTCCCTATTGCTCTTGGGATGGAGCCTTGATGGTAATATGTGAAGGTCCTACAGCTAGTTACTCCACCACTCTCACTGTCGTAGGCCTAGTAATAAATAGGACATCAAAGAAGAATATTTTCCCACCACCCCTGTCATCCCCATCATCATCACTACTCTCCTCCCCCTCATCTTGGTCAATATCCATATCCACACTGCCATCCACATCCTCTCCTCCTCCTCCGGCAGGCTTCTCTACATGTGCCCCTGCCTCAGCCTATGCCTACATCTGCCTATGTTCCCTTTGTAGTGTTGGTCCATCTAATAATGGGGCAAGCTCATCTGGACTAGTTAGCCTCATAAATGGATGAGTATGGAAGTATGCAGTGTAATCCTTTATCATGTGTACATCTGTCACCTCTAGATGATAATCTAAAAACTCAAGTTGTAAACCCAGATACTCTACCCTGGCTATCTCATAAGGTATAAATGGACCCCACTCCACCACATCCTCTCATCGCCTCGCATAATAGGCCACACCCTATGGCATAATCGACACTTGGCCAAACTATCTAAGCACCCACAACCAAAAACCACTCAATTTTGAAGGGGGTCTACCCAATCAAATACCTCGCTAGGCCACAATACGGCAGCTCAATTTTATCTAAATCCCAGGCCTCACAGTCAACATTCGGCCTCTAGATCACTGTATCCATATCATCCAACACTCTCCTCTAGTACTCTAACTTTCCTAGATTAGATTGGACAAGTAGACCTGTGTAAGCATAAATGTAAGGACGACTGACAGGACGATCTCTCCCTACAAAATGGCGGGTGATAGCAATAAGCTCCCATGCCCAAATCTGAAGTAGCATGACCCTGGAGGATATAATCTTCCCATTTTTATATACCACTTGATGAAGATCATGGTATAGATGGGCCAACATGCAAGAACCCCATGCATATTTATTCTGCCAAAGGATCATGTCCTCCAATATCCAACCCCAACCAACTGATATTCCCTTCAACTTGTGGTCGAGACACAATAAGCCACCAATGAAACCAGCTAAAACTGAGGGAAGTGTAGCATAACCCTAGACCATCTCCCTCCAAGGGATCTCATAACCCATAATGTGTGGGTCTTGAAAAAATCTCTGTAGTGCCTCGGTCCCCCCAATCTCCTTGTGGTCATAGACCACAATCTCACCTACTACTAGGATACCTACAATCCTGTACACATCCTCGAGTGTGACGGTGATCTCTCCTATAGGCAAGTGAAAAGTATTATGCTCACTATGCCATCACTCAACTAAATCAGTCAAGATTGCCCTATTGACCCTATACTGTGGGATCCTCAAAAGCGAACCCAAGCCACATCTAGAAATCACCCCAACCTCTGGCTGGGATAATCCAAGAATCATATCCAAAGAGCGGGGAAACCTCTCTCTGATCTGGAGGATTTTAAAATCCTTCTATACATCATATCCATATCAATCAATCAGATCATCAGAAAAAAACATCAATCAGACAATCAAGAAAGCATGTGAAATCATATCAGGCAATCGAATCATATCATCATTACTATTTATTTTTCATTTCGGAAAGAAAATTTATCAAAAGCAAAGCAATCATTACTATTTATTTTCAACATGAAAGTGAAAGAAAATTTATCAGAATCATCAAAATCAAATCAACATCAACAACATATCAATATCAACTCTCTCATTTAATATTTGTTCTTCAAACAGGAAGACAAATTTATCACTTTACTATTTTTTTTTCATCAATCATGAAGACATATTTAATAGAAAATCGGCTCACATCATCAATAATTGCTATTGTTTTTTCATTTCAAAAATAAAATTTATCAGAATCAACATCATTTTGCTATTTTTTTTCAAGCACGAGAACAAATTTATCAAATCAATATCAAAATAAAGTAAATCTATCCTCGATGCTACTCAACTTCATCAAATCAGTTGTCTAATATAGCAACAAACATCAAGCAATCGTCAATTTTTCCTCAAAATTTCAAAATCAGCTAAAATTTATGGCTACGCTAAATCAGACTTCTATGTGTAAAATCAACATAAGTCCTAATTTATCCATTGATGTGCTAAAATAGAGGTTGAATGTGCTAATCTATCATATGTGCCACTCTATCAGGTCAATGCACTAAATGATCAAACCTATGCACTAATCTAGCAAATGCATTAAAGCTCTAAGTCGATGCACTACTTGATCATCCAATGTGTGAGCCTTCAATCTATGTGCTAATCTATCATGCCTATGTGCTAAATTGGTTGATGTGCTAATCTAACATCTAGATGCACTACTCTGGGGCATGGATGTGCTATCCTACCTAACCTATGCGCTAAATGATGGCTCGTATGTGTTAAAAGGAAACTTTATGCACTAAAACAAGAAATTCAAAAATTCAAAGCTCAAAAACTCAAACGAAATACAAGGAAAATTTGTTCGATCTTACCAGAGGTCCATATGTTTTTTTGTCACTAATATTGTCAAACCTTCTCAAATCTGTGGTGCTCATAATGGATTGGCATCTCGATTTCACCTCTCATAGAGTTTCGTTTTCACCAAATGCAATTATTCAAATGACAAGGACTTTTTACCTTTTTCCACCTTTTAAGGGGGTAAATAAGGTAAGGTTATTCTACTTTTTTTTCATCATGTGGCACATTATTTTGGGAGATAAATTAGTGAATCTTCTTCAGATCATTCAAAATATTCAAATCATCATCAAAATCTTCAAACTCGTGATTTATCTCTCGAGGGGGCATATAGCATCATCAATCAATTTTTCAAAGTCAGGTGCAAAATTTTCATTGTCATAATTTTTCTTTGAAGCAATGCTTAAAACACATCACTTCAAAGAGGGGCAAAATGTATACATCTAAAAATGGTCACATTAAATCAAGCCTGATAATTAATTAAATATGAATTATTTAATTAATCTTCTAAGGTCATCTACATATACATAAATTTAATTATTTATTTATATCGTTCACTTTCTAATTCTTCTAATTTAATTAAATAAATATGTTTATTTAATTATTACCATTTTCCATTTTCCTCTTAATTAATTAAATAAATTTTATAATTTATTTATATTAATTATCATAAGTTTGGATTTTAATTTCAAGTAAAATAATATTCTTCCAAATCCATTATTTCTAATTCTTCATTCCACATTTAATTAAATATTATAAATATTTAATTAAAACACTTTTCTCAATTCACACATAGTTAAATATTCTAAATATTTAATTAAATTCAGTTTTCATCTCTCACACATAATTAAATATTAATTATTTAATTATGGAAACTTCTAAATTCATTGTCACAAATATTAAATAACTTAATTATTTAATTATGGATTTATCCTCAACTACCAACTAACTCCTCATAACTAAAATGCACAAATGGCAACTTTCCTTCATTTTTGAATGGAAAAAGTTGTGGAGGAAACATTTCCCATATTTTTCTCTGCCTTCCATCTTTTTCTCAACTTCCAAATCTCTCACTATTGATCTTGACAGGCTTGTTTTCAATCATTGATCTTTGCCAACTTGGCTTTTGCCTCTAAAAACTCTATAAATATAGCCTCTTTGTACTTTGAAAAGGATTTGAGATATAGCAAATATAGCGTGAGTATTATAGTTTCATTTTATCCAACATTTAGCAATCTTGTTTTCTTAAGCATAGCGTCTTATCTTTCATAGCATTTCAGTTTCATATCTTAGCTTAATCATATCATTTAGCAATAGACATTCATGTTGCATAATATCATTCTCTAAGTTGTCATTCTGCCAAGTTGTTGCTTACACCAACTGAGAGCCAACAACTTACAATAAATCCTTGGAGATAGAGGACAATGGTGTGTTTTTTTTATCGTTTTAGTTAGTACACATATTCACACACACAAATCCATTTCATGGTTTAACTGATATGGTGTTTATGTTTTAGAATTTTGAGTCATCCAGATGTGAAGTGGATATGGATGTGCATGGGTGTTCTCGAACACAGTGGTTTTGCAAATTTTACACAGTCGAAAAAAAACTTGTGGGGTTGTTGTTAAACTATTTTCTAGACCTTGGCTTTTGGGGGCGTTGTTGGATGAGATAGTTGCATTTCTACATACATACTTTATGCATGGTAAGAGAAGGTGTGGTTTCTTCTCTGCATGGGAGTGTTGGTATATTATTAGTCTTTCAACATTCTTATGGTGATTCTTGGTAGATTCCTTAACTATGGTGCTTGTTGTGGATGTGATTGGCAAATCAGATCTGAGCTTGATCTGGTGTTTGAGTCATGATTGTCTACATGGTAAATTCTCTTTGAGAACTCAGTTATTTACAATTTCCAGTGTGATGATGGGTTTGCATGTTTCAATATTTGGATCTACGAGTTATGCAGTTGTATGGAATAATCACCCATTCAGTTGTAGTGGGATAACTTGAAAGTGGATTGTTTATATCCACGAGGTTGTTTCAATGTTGGTGCAGACTTGTTAGTTGGACTTGTCTATGGTCACTTGTGCATTGGTGTGGCTTCTTTGAGATGAGAGGTTATATGATAAGAGAGCACCTGGGTAGTTAGTGTTGGGGTCCTATAGAATGTTGTATCATGATGTCATGGATAGCTTGGATACACTACTTTGTGTAAGCTTTTGACAATGATGGTAATTCTTCTACTTGGTTTTAGAGATCTTGGTGTTTCTTGGTATTATTGTCAAATGGATATGTTAATATGTGGACCTGAAAGATTTTCAAATTAGCAGATGTTTGTTCATGATACTTGAGAGCTCGGTGTCATGGTTCAGTGGGAGCTTTAGCATTGACTATGGATTAATCACTTGGTGGTGAATAATCTTCTTTAGTGTTGCAGATATTACTAGGAGGGACTCTTAGATCATGTTGATGCAGAAGGGTTCTAAGGTGATGTTGGTTTAGAGTTTGTTGTGTTTCATGTCATGGTATACTCTTGTTTGCGCATTAGATTTTTGGCATGATGCATTTCTCTTGAGACCATGGTATGTTCACCTGGAGCATGGGAGCTCCTAAAGGGGATGGTAAGATAATTGTGTCATGATAAGTTCCTGATTCAAATGATTGGAGCTTTTGATAATGATCTGGTAATTTTTAATCAAGGATAACTTTAAGAAACCCCCCCTCGGCGAAGGTGTAAAATCTTGGAGAATCCTTCCTCTTTTTTTGAAAAAAATATTAATTTCCCTGGCGAATCTATACACATTATTAAAACAAATTGTAAAATCCTGGCGAATCTTAATGAATAATTGGTAAAAATAATAATGATATTGGTGAATCCTAGCGAATAATCACTAAAAATATTAATTACAATGGCTAATCTCTCCTTTAAAATTTTGCATAGTTTATCGACGCAATTCCCCCATATATTTTTGTTTTTTGTAATATTGAAGTAGGGACCCGGGGGCTGCAACCACCGGCGGGGTCAAGGGGCAATGCCCCTTGCAGGGGTCAAGGGGGCAGAGCCCCCTTGTGGGGGTCGAGGGGGCAATGCCCCCTCGCGAGGTCTAGGGACAACATAAATTCACCTCCGAAAATGCATTGGAGTACACACAGATTAAACATTTTTTTAAAATATCACTTTAAAAGTAAGACTGAATGAAAACTGAAAAAGTTACCATCGATTACCTTTTTAATCAAATGGTTGTGAGTTGATTCCACAGCCTAATACACATGTGCCTTTTAAAAGGATTTCTGAGGCCCAAAACAAATTTCAGGCCTCAGCAAGCCTTTGAAAAGGCACATGCATATTAGGTTGCGGAATCAAATCACAGCCATCCGATTAAAAATCTAATCAATGGCAATAGACAAAATACATATTCAAGGCTAAGTCACTAAAGTATCCCTAAAATTAAATAGGATTTTATTATTAATGGCGATATTACCCCAAAATTGATCAGAGGAATATAATATTACTAGCGAATATAATTAATATTTTTAATTATGGTATAAACTACTGGCGAATAATTTCCAATGACGCATCATTTACATGGTGAATTAATCGAGACAAAAAAAAAAATTGTAAAATCCCGACGATTCAGTCTCCTTTTTAGCTTGCATTATTCACCATTTTTGGAGGTCCCGATTTCTAATATTCACCAATTGGCGAAAATTCACCACTAAATTTGTCCCTGTTCTTAATGTTTTAGGTGCATTGATCATATGCTTGAGAAATTTATGATAGTGCAGTGATGCATTTGGAGTTCAGCATGAGATGATCGGTTGCAGATGCTCATGGATACATGGAGAATAAGGTGAGTTTGTATTTCTCTTATAAGAGAAGTGTTGTTGATGGTTACTCTTGATGAAGATTTCAGCAGAAAGTTTGAGGAGCCTACACCTTGGTTGGACGTGAGTTCAATAGAGACCAATGAGGAGATTGCTCTTGGAGAATTCATGAGTAATTGGTTACCCTAAAGGAGCATCTTCTTTTCCCACTCTTGGTCTACTCAGAATTTTCACTTGAGAGGTAGTGCCCATTATTTCTCTCAATTTTTTTATGCTTTCATTCATGGATATCAATCTTGAACTGCTATTAGATTATTCTAAAGGATTCATTGTGAGAGATGGATAGCATGGTTATCTCCTTATGCCTTGTGATTACTTTCATTGATGTTGATTTTAGAAGATGCAGTGGGTTGTTTCCCTAAGATGGGAAATGAAATAGTTTGATCTTCTTTGAGAGGCTTACATTCATGTTGATTACATGATATATATATGATATGTTTCATCTTGTTGATTGAACGGTTGGATGTTGTTAAGGCTTTTCTCTTGGGGTTGTGAAGGAGATCATACTTGACACAGTTGGAATTTGGAGGTGTATGTAGGAGGATTTTCTAAAAATTCATGATGTGCAAAGTTACTCTCTTTGGTCTTGGTTGTCTTCCTGGATGTTTGGTTACACACTACATTTGTTTGAGGTTTGGTCAGAGTTGTAGTTATCACAAGCTTGTGGTCATGTGTTTCCACTCATGTTATTGGGTGATGACATGGAGGTTCTTAATATTTTTCCTTTGTTGGGTGTGGAGAACTTGGGAGAGTTGTTAAGACTTGTGGTGGGGTAAAAGAACAAACCTGTGTCACACTTTATAAAGGAATCGACCAACAACAAAAACAATTATCAACTTCGACCACATAAAAGTGGTATTTATGTTTTGAATTTCAAAATGGTGTAAACTAATTAAATGTATAACTTTTGATAAATCTTATTCCTATAATTTTTAAAAAATTAAAGAAATTCATTTCATTATGTTTTCTTCAATTTCAGGACAAATTTTGGAATGCTGAAAATTTTGAAAAAGAGTGACTTCATGGGCCATCAAGAAAAAAATTGAAAAAACCTTCATTTCTCCCTTTTTTTTTTCTCCAAATAGTTAACTTCAATATCTACTATATGGAAAAAAATAAATTCAAATTTTGATGTATATTTTTCACGTAATAACGTTTTAAAGTCAAACATCTCAGAATTTTACAGTTTTCACGGGCCGTCAACTATTTTCAATTTTTTTAATCATTTTCAAAAAAAAAATTACACCCTTTTGAAGAAGACTCTCTCCTCTACTATACCATATAAGCTTTTAAAAATTTTGAATTATTTTACTAATTTTTATTTAATTTCTAATCAACCTCTTTTTTAATTTTAACAACCAACTTGCATTATTTTTAAAATAACATATATCAAAACTAATCAAAATATTTAAAAAATTATATATTTAGATTCCCCATTCCGAGCTCTTCAAAAGGGTAATTTTACTTTTTACAGAAAAATCATTCACGTACATGAACTGATGATAAATCCTAGATAAAATTTTCTCCCTTCTCTTTGCAAAAACAAATCTCGCTACGTCAAAACCCTAACCTCATCAATAGGTAGCTTGAGGTTATTCACCATGATTCCAAATTTTGCATACCCTTCTTGGGCAGTAACTACAAATTAAGCAAGAGAGCATTGAGGATTTACTAAAGTACCCTTCCTAGGCTTTCTAAACATTTCAAAATCCATAAAATCAATTTTCCACATCAGCTCCATAAATTCCAATTAGTCAAAGACATATAGGGGCAAGTGGTGTGGTGCTACCTTGGATCCATCAACTTTGATCAGAGTATACTCTAAGTGCAGAAACCATCTACCTAGTTATGCGGCTTATGTAACCTTGTCACCTCCTTTGAACGCATAATATTTTTAATTGTTGGAGAAATCCTATGAATAGGTGTCACACCCAAACTCTCTAAAATACCAAACCTGATAACATTAGTAAAAATCAAATAATTGGAATTGGGACAATCCTCATCCCAAATATGTGTCCACATTTGGACAGGAAAAACCTTATTCTCATTGTCCCTCAATCTCAATTTTAACTGAATTTTTCCAATCATAATCACCTTTAAATAGAAGCATATGCATTAACAGAGAATAATTTTGGAAATGTAGAGGAAGAACCTCCCTTTGTAAATTGATGAAATCCTGATGTATTTGTTCCGCAACAAAAGAAGCATAATCAGAACCAGTGTTTTGATTATGGCCATCTATATATGTTGACTTTACTAACAAGTCAGGAGCAATCCTTGCCTCAAAACTTCGAGCTAGAACCTAATTTAGGTAGTAATATATGTTCTTAAAATAATCCACAAATTCTTGAAATTCAAAGGGCTCAATATCTTTAGGGAGAAATATATCCTTTCTTTTTCTATGTCAAACAAGCAGTCTATTTTTGTAGGCAAATATGTTATGATCATATTCACCACATAGATCTATACTCTTGATTTTTACAATATAATTGGGATTCAACCCAAATATCTCTAGAAATGTCATTCTTGTTACTTCAAGGATTACATCTCTGGGTAAACCCACAAAATTGGTTTACAATTTCAGTGAGGAAGGAAAATTGCAGAAAATGTCCCCATGGAAAAAAAATTGGTTTTTGGGGGTTTGATTGAACATTTGGTTTGAGAAAACCTAAAGGGGATTTGCTAGAACCCCCCTTTGAGTGAACCCATTAAATGCTAGGTCCCTTCCCGAGAAAAAAACAAGAGAAACGTTTGTGGAAAGGGGGTTCACTTGAACCTAGGTTTGAGCGAACCCATGTTCAAGCAAATCTCTGAGGGGGGCTTTCTCAAACCCTCTTTTTAGATATAACTACTTCATTACTTTTCAATTTCCTCAATACATCATCCATGTACATGAACTGATGATAGATCCTAGATAAATGTATCTCCCTTCTTTTTGCAAAAATAAATCCCTCTAGGTCAAAAACCCTAACCTCATCAATAGGTAGCTTGAGGTTATTCACCATGATTCCAAATTTTGCATACCCTTCCTGGGTAGTAACTACAAAGTAAGCAAGAGAGCATTGAGGATTTACCAAAGTACCCTTCTTGGGTAGTAACTACAAAGTAAGCAAGAGAGCATTGAGGATTTACCAAAGTACCCTTCCTAGGATTTCTAAACATTTCAAAATCCATAAAATCAATTTTCCACATCAGCTCCATAAATTCCAATCATTCAAAGACATATAGGGGCAAGTGGTGTGGTGCTACCTTGGATCCATAAGCTTTGATTAGAGTATACTCTAAGTGCAGAAACCATTTGCCCAGTTATCCAGCTTATGTAACCCTGTCACCTCCTTTGAACACATAATATTTTTTATTGTTGGAGAAAGCCTATGAATAAGTGCCACACCCAAACTCTCCAAAATACCAAACCTGATAACATTAGTAAACATCAAATAATTGGAATTGCGACAATCCTCATCCCAAATATGTGTCCACATTTGGACAGGAAAAACATTATTCTCATTGTCCCTCAACCTCAATTTTAACTTCCTTTTCCAATCATAATCACCTTCAAATAGAAGCATATGCATTAATAGAGAATAATGTGGGAAATGTAGAGGAAGAACCTCCCTTTGTATATTGATGAAATCCTGATGTATTTGTTCTGCAACAAAAGAAGCATAATTAGAACCAGTGTTCTGATTATGGCCATGTATATATGTTTCCTTTACTAACATGTTAGGAGATATCCTTGCCTCAAATCTTTGAGCTAGAACCTGATTTAGGTAGTAAAATATTTTCTTAAAATAATCCACAAATTCTTGACATTCAAAGGGCTCAATATCTTTAGGGAGAAATCTCTCCTTTCTTTTTCTATGTCAAACAAGCAGTCTATTTTTGTATGCAAATATGTTATGCTCATATTCACCACATAGATCTATACTCTTTATTTTTACAATACAATTGGGATTCAGCCCAAATATCTCCACAATCTTATTCTTGTTGCTTCAAGGATTACATCTCTGGGTAAACCCACAAAATTGGTTTACAATTTCAGTGAGGAAGGAAAATTGCAGAAAATGTCCCCATGGAAAAAAAATTGGTTTTGGGGGGTTTGATTGAACATTTTGTTCAAGAAAACCTAAAGGCGATTTGCTAGAACCCCCCTTTGAGTGAACCCATTAAATGCTAGGTCCCTTATCGAGAAAAAAACAAGAGAAAATTTTGTGGAAAGGGGGTTCACTTGAACCTAGGTTTGAGCGAACCCATGTTCGAGAAAATCTCTGACGGGGGCTTTCTCAAACCCTCTTTTTAGATATAACTGCTTCATTACTTTTCAATTTCCTCAATACATCATCCATGTACATGAAATGATGATAGATCCTAGATAAATTTCTCTCCCTTCTCTTTGCAAAAATAAATCCCTCTAGGTGAAAACCCTAACCTCATCAATAGGTAGCTTGAGGTTATTCACCATGATTCCAAATTTTGCATACCCTTCCTGGGTAGTAACTACAAAGTAAGCAAGAGAGCATTGAGGATTTACCAAAGTACCCTTCTTGGGTAGTAACTACAAAGTAAGCAAGAGAGCATTGAGGATTTACCAAAGTACCCTTCCTAGGATTTCTAAACATTTCAAAATCCATAAAATCAATTTTCCACATCAGCTCCATAAATTCCAATCATTCAAAGACATATAGGGGCAAGTGGTGTGGTACTACCTTGGATCCATAAGCTTTGATCAGAGTATACTCTGAGTGCAGAAACCATTTGCCCAGTTATCCAGCTTATGTAACCCTGTCACCTCCTTTGAACGCATAATATTTTTTATTGTTGGAGAAAGCCTATGAATAAGTTCCACTCTCCAAAATACCAAACCTGATAACATTAGTAAACATCAAATAATTGGAATTGCGACAATCCTCGTCCCAAATATGTGTCCACATTTGGATAGGAAAAACATTATTCTCATTGTGCCTCAACCTCAATTTTAATTTCCTTTTCCAATCATAATCACCTTCAAATAGAAGCATATGCATTAATAGAGAATAATGTGGGAAATGTAGAGGAAGAACCTCCCTTTGTAAATTGATGAAATCCTGATGTATTTGTTCTGCAACAAAAGAAGCATAATCAGATCTAGTGTTTCGATTATGGCCATGTATATCTGTTGCCTTTACTAACATGTTAGGAGCTATCATTGCCTTAAAACTTCAAGCTAGAACCTGATTTAGGTAGTAAAATATTTTCTTAAAATAATCTACAAATTCTTGACATTCAAAGGGCTCAATATCTTTAGGGAGAAATCTCTCCTTTCTTTTTCTATGTCAAACAAGCAGTCTATTTTTGTATGCAAATATGTTATGCTCATATTCACCACATAGATCTATACTCTTTATTTTTACAATACAATTGGGATTCAGCCCAAATATCTCCACAATATTATTCTTGTTACGTCAAGGATTACATCTATGGGTAAACCCACAAAATTGGTTTACAATTTCAGTGAGGAAGGAAAATTGCAGAAAATATCCCAATGGAAAAAAAAATTGGTTTTGGGGGGTTTGATTGAACATTTCGTTCAAGAAAACCTAAAGGGGGTTCGCTAGAACCCCTCTTCAAGCGAACCCATTAAATTCTAGGTCCCTTCCCAAGAAAAAAACAAAAGAAAAGTTTGTGGAAAGGGGGTTCGCTCGAACCCAGGTTTGAGTGAACCCATGTTCGAGTGAATCTCCAAGGGGGCTTTGCTCAAAGCCTCTTTTCCCCCATTCTCCCCCTCTAGCACCAAAAATCTCCAAAATTTCTCCCTTCGAAGCTTGAGTTGAGGATGAAAATCAAGGAGACTTCATAGACCCAACTGGATGATGGTATTCCTCGAAATGAGCTATCCAATGAATATAATTTTAATATGTTTTGATTTTATTATGTATTTATTTTTTTAGTTTCATTAAACATAGGTTTTTCACCGAAAATCAAGCTCTCTATTCTGCACATGTGGAAAAATAATAGATTATCAAAAAAAAATTGAAAAATATTAGTGCACAAAATATTCAATTCATTGATCTAACAAAAATAAATCAATACATACAAAAAATTTAATGTTGTATACAATCCGCCTATGTGTGAATTGTAATTGATTTGACTTTGAAACTTGATTAAGGAAAAAAATTCAATAACCTACTATGAAACCAAATGAAAGCACTAGATATTGTAGTTACAAATCTAAATTTTAAAAAAATAGAATTTTGTCCATGGAAATATATTTATGTTGTATATGGTGAGCGTCACTCCTTAAAAATGGTGTTTACTGAAAAAAACTAGTTTTTGAAGCAGATGGAAAAAGAAGTGCAATTTGATTCCAAAAAAAATGAAAAAAAATATATTTAGAATCTACAAACAAAATGTCACAAATCACTAGTTTGCATCATCTTTAAATTCCTCATAGTTTAGCCACTATAGGTGCTTGAAAGTGAAGATTTAATTATAATAAATCAATTTAGTATCCAGTTTGGCCAAAAATGGTAAACTAGTATTGTGGGATCACCCCTCCATTTTCATTCTTGATTTTTTTTTCTACAGGATCATAATGCTTGGCCAACTCCATCATTACATTCACTTCCACAAACACATTAGGTACAACCAACATCCCAAGGTTGAGCCCCCATAAGTAACATGTCGACTTCTTATAATACCTCCTATTAAAAGCATATGTGAACAACTACCACCCACTCTGAGGCTTCGCCAAATCTCAAATTTTATCAGAATTGTTAATTAGTCTGCTTGTCACAACAACCTAGCCTGTGGGTGTCTTACCAATTCATGACTCACCCTGTTTTACTTCCCTAGAGGCACCTTCCATGAATCTCTATTGAGTTTTCTTTGTACTTCTTGACACTGTGGATACCGCAAGGGTACTTGGCATAGGGTTTGACACTATAGGTGGCTTCAGTTTAACCATGGATGAAACATCCTAGGTTTTGAGCCTTTTAACTCTTTTCTTCTTTGGCTCCCTCTTCGGCCTAATGTTGGATTCACTAGGCTCTAGTTCGCTCATATTTGTAATGTGGTAGGACAAGCCCGTTAACAATTTTATTGGTCGAAAAGACCTACCCAAATTTTTTAAAACCCAAGGCACAAATTGCAGAACAAAATACACCCAAACCTTACAGAGTATATATCACCTCAATTAAGGATACTAAAATAAATAAATTGTAAGAAAATGATCTCCTGAATTCCCCACTATAATTTAGAATAGCATAATTTAGCACTTTTGGCATTAGGAGATACAAAAATTTTCTTACCTGGGTGAATAACTGATACCAATGTTGCTATAATTGCTTTGTTGGAGTTCTCTACACTGTTTCTTCAACTTCTAGTTTTCTTCTCTGCTCCTGAGCAGTTCCAAATGTGTAGGAAACAATCCATTCACCTTCTTTATAGCTGGGAAATGGAACGTATCACCATTAATGTTTGACAGAAAGCTCGCATGAGTGAATTGACACTTAGTATTCATATTTAAAACCTAGTAATTGATCATCTTGTTTTAAAACACATCAACGGTTCTCCTCCACCTTGCTACTTTCTTTTCTTCCTTAAACAATGTCCTCAGGATGTTGCTAGATTTTCTTTCATCTAGAAGTTATGTCTCATCGCTAGTACACTTCATCTTCCATAAGTCCTATCAGCGATGTGATTACTCACGCAATGATATATTGGTCATTGAATTTAAGACCCATCCTTGATCACGTTCCCTTTCCATCATGTATCGCTAATTCATGTTTCATTTTCTAGATCACATTAGTGATAGGAGATAAGGCGATAGAGAAAGATGAAGACACATGCACCTACGTGAAAATCAAAGGCACAATATACATCACTCACAAGAGAAATTCAAATCAGCAAAAAAAAGTATGAATAAAAGACCTCATCGCTCATTGCTAATTTACAAATCAAGTATTAGAATGGATCCATGATGAGCAATAGGAAAAAATACAAAGACCACCAAGGGCCATTGTGCATCACTAATTTATATTACAAAACCCATGAGTAATTAGCGATAAAAGAGATGCTAGTGATAACACACAAAACAAGTGTATCATGCATCACTAATACAACACCGAATATTAAAAATCTATCCAAAATGTGCAAAGTACAGGAGACACCGCCCATCTCTCATCACTCATTTGAATTTACATTTCCAAAATTATCTATAATGAGCGATAAAGGAGATAGTAAATGGGACTTAAGTGAAGAAATTTTAGCACGTGCCCATAAGTTGTTTTGGAAAGGGGAACTCCCTAGGACAACTTATAAAAAGGCCCCAAAGAGCATTTAAAACATTTTTTATCAAAGGATGTAAAGGCCAAATAAGGTTAATTTCTTAACCTTATAAAATACAAGAATTTCAGACCTAGGAATGAAGGGTCGATTACTCCATGAGATCCTATGACGTAAGATGTTTTAGGATTACCAGAGATGGGATATAGAAGGTCAACAATGAATTAGATCTATGGAAAAGATGCAAGATTGATGGTTATTTAAGAAGGGTTTTAGGTAAGGTAAAACCATAGAATAATGGATACAAGCAAAACCCTAAGCCCCTAGGATGGATTCATCGAAAAATTTGCAAGATGATAAATGGAACCAAAACAATCTTCATGGGTTCCATCAGTGGCTCCGACTGAGGACACATGCCTCTTGTAGGCATGTTGATATCTTAGAATCTCATGTTGAAATAGACCAACCAAAACATAGTGGACCAAAAGCCAAAGGAAATACCCAAAACAGGTAGCACTTGACCAAACAAGACATGACCAAAGAAAAAACGCCTATATATAAAATATACAAAACCTACAATGTACATGAAGCATAACATACTTAGGAGAAGTATAGTTTCAAGAACTATCCATGTACTAGCAATTCAATAAATTCACCAATCAATCTTTGAAGGAAGTATGAGTCCTCCCCATGTGTACTGGCTATCAAATAAGGGCCTACCCATAATTCTTCAAACTTTCCATGCTTACCCTTATCTTGAGGCCTCACATTCCATACTAGCACCATACTATTCACTTTAAATTTTCTGAAAGAAGCTCTCTTTTCATGCAAGTGTTTAACCTACAACTACATCTTTGCATTATTGGCATGAGCTTCTCTTCTAGTTTCATCTAGTTGTGCTAGATTGTCAATTTTGTGTTGCATATCATCACAGACATCCTCATCATATTCTTGCACAAACTTATACATTTTTAGCAAGATATTTTGTTGTAACCTGGCATCCAAAACATACACCAAACCAAATGGTGAATTCCTAGTAGCCTTCTTCACAGTAACACTATCTACCCCAAGTGCCAACTTCGGCTTTGAGTGCCAAGATTTCTTGTTTTTCTCTATCACTCTTTGATTATTTTGACCAAGCTCTTATTAATAGACTCAGCTTGAACGTTTCCTTGAGGATGGTAAGGTGAAGAATAAGAAATTTGTATGCCATGTTTATCACAAAATTTTTTGAACTCCTCTAATCTAAAACACATGTATCATTATCTAAAATGATTTTTTCTAGGACCCCAAACTTGATCAGGATATTGTTCATTAGGAATTCCACTACTACTTTGCATTTTGCCTTCGTAGTGGGTATTGCTTCTACCCATTTAGTGAAATAGTTAGTAGCAACCAACATCCATGAGTGCCCTCAACTAGACTTCTCTAGTATTTCACTAATAAAATAAATTCCCCATTGTTGAAATGGAGCCTGAACAGAAATAGGTTTAAGTGGTGAATTCCCTGAAAACTTCAATTTTCTTGCAAATCTCTAGCAAGCATCACAGCTCTTAACAAACTTGTGGGCATCCTTAAAAATAGGAAGCCACCAGAATCCTACCCTCAAGATTTTATGAGTAGTGGTCTTTGCCATATAATGACCACTGCATCCTCCATTGTGCATTTCCTACAAGATTTTCAATGCCTGCTTGTCATCCACACATTTGAGCAACACACCATCTAGGTTTCTCCACCACAATTCATTATCAATAATCACATACTTAATGGCATGCAATTTTAACATTCTCTTGTCATTATCATCCGTGTCTATAGGAAATTGAAAATTTTGTAAACATTGGGCAATCCTTCTATACCAAGAACATTTTTGCATGTCACTGATAGGTACAACATCAATAGTATTTGTTCGATTATCTGATTAGCTTCCAAATTAGTCTTTGCCATCAAATTTTTTAGGCCTTTTCCCCTAACTAACATGGTGATCTATACATCAATATTGAATTCTTGGATCCTATTGATCTATCTACACCTTCTACCTATAGTTTCTTGTTGAGTGAAGATATCTGTCACATAAGTACTTGGTACAAAAGCTATGACAGTAGCTCCCACTAAGTAAGTTCTAAAATTGTTTACATCCTTGACTAGATTATACACCTGCTTCTCAATCATATCATACTTGATCTTTGTAGCCTGTAAATATTTTCTAAAGAATGCAATGGGTTGTTCAAATCCCTCCAAATTTTTCCGTAGTAAGGTAGTAGCAATAATATCGAAAGAAGCAAAGGAGAAAATATGCATTGGCTTAGAGAAATCGGGAGACTTTAAAATTGGAGCCTCCTTGATATCTTGTTTAATTCTCTTGAAGTCCTGACTAGGCTCTTCACTCCAAACCACCTTTTCTCCCTTCTTCGGCATCTTGGAGAGGGGTCTTGTAATTTCTACAAATTTGGTTACAAATCTCCTCAAGAAGTTTATTTGTCCAAAGAATGATTGAATGCCTTTAACATTCTTTGGTTGAGGGATCTTATTTATGGCTACTACTATTTCAAGTTCAATCCTCACTCCTTCTTTGGACACAATTTGCCCCAAAAATTTTCCTTCAGTGACCCCAAAGGCACATTTTTTCGGATTCGGTGAGATCCCATACTCTAGAGCCCTAATAAATACCTTCTCCAAGTGTGTGCAATTATCTTCCTCTTTCTTGGAATAGGTTGTCAAGTCATCTTGCTATAAACATTAATACGTCAATAAAATCAAAAAAGGATACGTCCATAGCCCTTTGGAAAGTGGTAACTAAATTTGTTAAGCCAAATGATATCCTTACATATACATAAGTTCCCCATGGAGTAGTGAATGCAGTCTTGTACTGCTCAGACTCCTTTACTGTCACTTGGTTATATCTGGAAAAACCATCCATCATGGATAGTAGCTCACAGCCAATTACCTTCTACAACATGGATTCCATATTTGGTAGAGGATAGTTTTCCTTCAATTATGATATGTTTAGATTTCAAATATCCACAAATAACCTTATATCACCATTTTTTTTCTAACTAGCACCAGATTGGATACCCATCAAGAATGCCTAATAGGTTTTATGATACCAGCATCCCTTAGCTTCATCAATTCTTCCTACATCTTAGGAGCTAAGGTAGGATTAATTGGTCTTTGCTTCTGCCTGAAATTCATAGCATCTTCTTTTAGAGGGATCTCATGCTGAAATAATTCCTCTCTATGTGCTTTCAGGTCATCATATGACAAAGAAAAGACATTTATATATTTTCTCAGTGAGGCAACCAAAATTTCCTTAACCTTAGGTTTTATTTTCTTTCCTACATATACCTTTTTAGGGGAATTTTTAGTCCCCAAATTAACCCTCTTCCAGATCCTCTGGATGGGTAACAATTGTTTTAACCTTGCTCTTATTTTGGTTGTCAAAGACCCTTTCTAGTGCTACAAGGCCCTTGGGGATTTTGTTTGTCTTCAATTGGATTATCTCTTTACCAAAAATTTTATCATTACCATCTATTTTTTTCCACAAACATCGCAAAATCAATCTCCTAGCCTTCATATTAATCTACACATCTCAAAAATCTCATAATATCTTCATCGTCATTGAAGATATGCCAATTTTAAACAGCGTCAAGAATTGATGGCCTTGCTTGTATCTCCACCTTAGAGATACCTACAAAAGTAATAGCATCTAGTCTTAAGTAAATATTAGCAAGTAAATATGCGACTATGTTTTGTCCTTTCTCCATCTAGACGATTGAAAAAGCATCAAATTACTCTATGGAATCCCAAACAACATTTTTGTATTATTTTAGTCTTTTTTTTTTTGCAAGCGTATCTAGCTCTTACTTGTGATATCACTAGCTCAAAATCACCAATTACCATCAATTTTTTAATCTAATTTTTCTCAGCCAGCCTTAATCCAAGTAATAGTTCAATTCATATTATGTCACTTTATTTGTGCAAACAAATCATAAAGTGAAAGAAAATTTGTATGTGTTACCACTAGGTGACACCAGCAATATTCCTACACCAGATCCTTCCTTGGAACTTGTACCATCAAAATACATTTTCCATAATCCATCCATGTTAGATAACCTTGTTACTTTATTATCTATAGGTGCAAGGTTCCTATCAGTTTCTCTTGGCACTTCTTCCACCTTGAAGTCACTGATGTCAGTATTTATAAAAAGAATTGTATCATATTCAAGAGCGTGCTCCAACATATGTGGCACCTTTGGTTCTCATACCACTTGGAAATCCTTACCATCAATAGGAAAGGTGGCATAATACATGTCACACTGCATATTATCTCCCATTGAAGTACTCCATTTTCTAGATAGCAACATTCCATAATTAGGTGGGATATCTACAACCACCACACTCATCTTAAACTCTTTCTCTAGATATGTTGCCAATCTGTAAGGGAGCTCATTAATTACACCAGTGATAGGGACTTCTCTTGAATCCATAGAATAGAACTTACCATGAGTGTTGTCAACTTTTAGTCCCAATTCCTCCATGATCTTGGCTGGCATAATATTGTTGGATGCTCCAAAATCAATAATACATTTTTTTAGAAAATTTCCCTCAATGATCAGTGTGAGGAAGAATGGGTCTATCTTCCTAGGTAAAGCTATTAAAATATAAGGGATCTCAGTAATCACCCCCTCTACTTCTTTATCTTTCTTTTCCTTTTTACTCACTTTTTGTGGAGTGGGGACCACTAATTTAACATAGGCTATAGTATCACCATTGATAAGGGCTACCACCTTTTGTTTGTTTTCATCAATCCTCATCATCTCAAAAAGAGGAACAGAGACTTTTACTTGGTTAAGTAATTGGATCATATCAACAGAAGTGTACTTATGCCTTTGCTTCTTTGTCTTTATAGTAGGGTTCTTGAGTTCTCCCTCTATTTTTGGTTTATCAACCTTCTTAGCCCAAATATTATCTCCCTTTCCCTCCTTATCTTTGATTTCTACTACTTTACCATCATACTTTATCTCCTTTCCTTTGACATTTTTCTCCTTAATGAAAGACCAACAACATTACCTTGTTCATCACCAACTGTTATATTCCTTAGGTGATATGAGCTTCTAGCTTGAGCACCAAAAGCCACTGTATATCTTGTAATTTCATCATCTAAAGTTCTTCTCAAGGATACATCATCTTCTATTGCTTCCAAATTATATACTTCATTATCACTATCTATATCGTCATCCGAAAAACCATGCTGGTGATATGTACTGGAAATTTTCCTTTGGTCATCTACATCCATTTCATAAGACTCTATATCAGATGAGCATGCATTGTCAGCAAAATCAAAATCATCCATAATCATAAGTACATCAATATCCTCCTCACTTGGTTGGTCACAATCCTTAGGTACATCTTCATCAACTTCAACCATCTGTACAACTGCACATTGATGAGGAGAATGTGTCATTTGAAAAACCATACACCAGGGAGTTTCATCAGTAAAATTTCCATGAATTCTTCTTCAAACGATCTGGAGGAACCTTGTTCTTAGTAATTCTCTGGTTATTAGGGATGGGCTTCCCATTATGCCAGTTAGTATTATATGGATGTTCTTACAACCGAGCAAATATTTCATTCCTATGTTAATTTTTTGACTGAGCCTTATCTTGCTTTGCAATCTTGTCATTCATACTCTTCATGAAATTGTCAATCTTTTCTTAAAGATTACCTCCTATGGCTTTTGGTCTTCTTCATGGTGTCAAACAATATATTAGAATCCTTCTTCTCATGTTCTCTTCGAGATTTTATCTTTACACTTGTATATGAGACCTCATTGACACCACCCAGAATGCTAGGAAATAGAAATTGAGTGTATATTCACTTGGTACTTGTAACCTCAGAAAAGACTCTAAACATAACCCAACAAAAGGTGAAAGAATGGACTAGAACTTGACGTATAAGACTAGACATGACTTTTGTACTAAAATTTTAAACCATTTATTCTTCAAATAATGAAAAACAAAAAGTACTTAACTCTAACTGTACCAAATCTAAACTAAAGACTTTGGACTTAGCAGTCCGTAGCAGAGTCGCCAATCTGTTGCTTTTTTTTTAAGAACCAAGCTGATCTTCAGAATTACCTATGGACTTTTCCATTTCCAATGATTAGTAACCTAAACAGATTGGCCAACAAACGAGTAAAAGTTGCAGAAATATCATTTTTGTACTTTGGGATCTGTGAAACTCAGGAGGGTAATCCCACAATGTATACTCAAGAATTTATATGACCAATATTTAAATTCATTTTCAACAATAGATACTTCTTATATAACCACTCAACAACATAATATATTGAAAAGGTTGGAAAATCTCTTATCAATACATCACACTTGGAGCATGAGAACAATGAAACTTAGCACAACTACAATGGTAACTCATTTGAAAGGTTTGTAAATAAAGAGTGATTTACTGATGAATTGACCTAGAAACTGAATTATGAATATTTTACTTAAACTAGTGTCTTATCCTAAACACATAGTCAATATTTAACCTATGCAACCTAATAACAATTCTTCACGTAGAAACATACAAGCTTCAAAGAATAGTGCATTATAGCATCCCCACATTACTTTCTCAGCCACCACTTCTTATAGATATCCTAGCATGCAATTCATATGAATCAACAAATTCACTCAAGCACTTACACTAATTCCATGAATTAATTACCAAGAAAGAAACCATACACCGACTAGAAAACAATAGAGACAAATAAGATAATCCTTGATTATATTATTCATAACTCATAGAACACATACAAAGGAGAGAAAATGGCCATGAAATTAGCACCATTCTGCATCATATTTTCTATCTTGTTATCAAAATTGCATATGCAACTACATATTCAAAACCTAAGACAGCTCTAAAAATATGCTCTATATTCATTTTACAATTCATTGTGTCAATACTAATACAATGAACCCCACTTTCTAGCCTTGAATTCCTTTGTATAGAAAGGAAGGAGCAAAATGAGCTTCGAACTAGAAAGCACACATGTCACCATTCTATTGGACCATTGTAACATATATTCCTTTTTCAATTACACTCAAGCTCTCAGATGGTGGGAATAAACATGAAGCAAGAGTATTCTTCATTTTTTATTGGAGATCCAGTCCCACCATCAAAAGGCATGACCGTTGTAACATATATTCCTTTTTCAATTACACTTGAGCTCTTAGATGGTGGGAATAAACATGAAGCAAGAGTATTCTTCATTTTTTGTTGGAGATCTAGTCCCACCATCAAAAGGCATCTTTTTTTTGTTAGAATAGCTCCAAAATATCTCCCATGTACTCAAAAAGTGTTTTCCATGAGCAAACCCAGTCAGTAAAATTTAAAAATCATGAAAAGAATATAAAGATATAAAATTGACTTATCCACAACAGCATTTATGCCACCATTTTTCATGTTGAGGAGAATACAATTATTTTTTCAATACTTTACCAAAATCCTAATCTGTACTATTTTTATTCTATGCATTATTACTCTCTTGTATGTTATTCATCATATCTATTATCATCTCTTTACAAGCTCACTCAATATACTTTTCCAACCAGGTGATGTATTCATCTTCAATTGGCCACTTTGAATCCAAAAACTTCTACACCTTCACACTATGCTAAGTATATCTAGCATCAATCAAGGCTCTGGCCTCTTTGACAAAAGTATCAATTCTTGTTTCAATCTCCACCATTATATCAATATGTGGATTCAACATGGTGTAATCACTTACAATCAATGCCATCTTATCTAATGTGAGCATTTTTCCCAAATCATCATTCATTTATTAAACTACTTTAACTCACCTTTGTGATTCAATATCTCAAGCATATGAAGCTCCTCCATTTCTTTGAATACTTATCTCATTCACTAAGTCAATAACTTGTAAAATTTTAGGGATATTTGTAGCTGCCTCAGGATCTTCTTCCATTTTAGGTATCATTTCTTTTAAAGCACCTACTCTTGTGCTTCATTTGCTCCATTCATTCTTGAAGTCTTCTTGAACCCACAAATACTTTATGTTTGCTTCATGGATACTCTTATAAGCATCCTATACATCATCATTTCTATTGACCAATTTGGTCACTCCATGTTTCAATACATCTTCAAAAATGTCATTCACCACCTTAAAAGTTTCAATTTTATCTTTCTTGGCATTTTCCTTTTCTATCTTTAATAGCTTATTTAAATCATTGATTCTCAAGGCCAAGGTCTCCCTGTCTTGTGTAGACAAATGAAAAGAATAATAAGAGGATTGCATAGAGATTGTATTTATTGACTGACTAGTCTAAACAATGTCTCTCATCTTTTTTATTTCATCCAAGGCCTTATTATATTCCTTCACCAAGTAATCATAATTCTTCTGATTTATGTGTGTTGTGTCTATACTAAGCATTGCAACATGAGTAGTTAATTGAGCTTCCTGGATAAATTTTATATCTATGGCCCTCTTCACCACTAAGGAACCCATGACATCCTCAATAGGCCTAGAAACCTCATTCTTTCCAATATTGGATGCCATGGACTAAATTGCAAAAGTATGCAACTTCGGACTATATCTAGATCCAAACACCTTGTTTTCAATGTGTTCCTTAGATATTGAAGCCTGAGGATTTATTCTTATAGCATCAAGTGCAATAGTTGAGGTGCACCCTAGAAATAACATTAGTCCACTATCAAAGACAATTTTCCTAGCTTCAATAGGAGTGATAGTTTTGATCTTAGCCATGATCTTTTCTTCCTCTACCTTCTTAGCCTCTTCCTATTGAGAAGGTTCAACACTATCCCTAGCTTGTTCAATCCTCTCCTTTATCTCCTTGCTCCTTTGTTGAACCTTGAATTCCTTAGATTGCACAAACTCATCATCTATGAGGAATTCATTACAATCCTTGATCCTAGGATCATCATCATTCTTTTCATCATACTGCAATTGGATCATCCTATATTGGGTAATCTCATAATCAAGAGTATCTTCAGTATTAGAGGGAGGGAAACTCTTCTCCACTTCCCCATCATCAGGCACATGTTCGGCCATTTTTTCTAACTCAATTAGTGGTTCACCCACTTCTTGTACATTTGTAGGCTACTTTGGAATATCCATAGCTTGAGGTTGTTCTTCTAAAAGAGCTTGTGCTCTCTTAGCAACCTCCTTTACCTTTGCCTTGAAAATCACCATTTTGGTGATCCCTCAGCTTTCCAAAATCTCTTCCAAAAGGATTTTCAATTGCATCATAAGGACTTACATAGAATGTGTTCCTCTTCATAATACTCTCTTCAATGTCCATTATGGATGTTTATTCCCTCTTTCTAGAAATAACTGCCTCATTACTTGTCAAGTTCCTCAATACATCATCCATGTACGGGAACTAATGATAGATCCCAAATAAATTTTTCTCCTTTCTCTTTGCAGAAACAAATCCCTCTAGGTCAAAAACCCTAACCTCATCAATAGGTAGCCTAATAATATTCACCATGATTCCAAATTTTCCATACCCTTCTTGGGCAGTAACTACAATGTAAGAAAGAGAGCATTGAGGATTTACCACAGTACCCTTCCTAGGGTTTTTAAACATTTCAAAATCCATAAAATCAATTTTCCACATCAGCTCCATCAAATTCCAATCATTCAAATACATATAGGGGCAAGTGGTGTGGTGCTACCTTTGATCCATAAGCTTTGATCAGAATATACTCTAAGTGCATAAACTAATCTGCCTAGTTATGTTGCTTATGTAACCCTGCCACCTCCTTTGGACGCATAATATTTCTACTTATTGGAGAAAGCATGTGAATAGGTGAAACACCCAAACTCTCTAGAATACCAAACATGATAACATTAGTAAACATAAGATAATTGGAATTCGGACAATCCTAGTCCCAAATATGTGTCCACATTTGGATAGGAAAAATAATATTCTTATTTCCCTTAATCTCAATTTCAACTTCCTTTTTCAATCATCATAACCTTCAAATAGAAGCATATGAATTAATAGAGAATAATGTGGGAAATGTAGAGGAAGAACCTCCCTTTGTAAATTGATGAAATCATAATGCATTTTTCCCACAACAAAAGCCAGTGTTTCAATTATGGTCATGTATATATGTTGCCTTTACTAATAGTTTAGGAGCTATTGTTGCCTCAAAACTTTGAGCTAGAACCTGATTTAGGTAGTAATATATGTTCTTAAAATAATCCACAAATTCTTGGCATTCAAAGGGCTCAATATCGTTAGGGATAAATCTCTCCTTGCTTTTTCTATGTCAAACAAGCAGTCTATTTCTATTTGTAAATCTTTTCTTATCATATTCACCATATAGATCCATACTCTTGATTTTTACAGTGCAATTGGGATTCAGCCCAAATATATCCACAATCTTATTCTTGTTACTTCAAGGATTACATCTCTAGGTAAACCCACAAAACTAGTTTACAATTTTAGTGAGGAAGGAAAATTGCAAAAAATGCCACCATGGAAAAAAAATTGGTTTTTTGGGGTTTGAACCAACATTTGGTTCAAGCAAACCTAAAGGGGTTCATTAGAACCCCCCTTCAAGAAAACCTATTATATCTTGGATCCCACATTTCTCAGGAAACAAACAAAAGAAAAATTTTGTGGAAAGGGGTTTTTCTCGAACACATGTTTGAGCAAACCCAGGTTCGAGGGAACCTCCTAGGGGGGTTTGCTTGAATCCCATTTTCCCCCTTTCTCCCCCTTTGGCACCAAAAATATCCAAAAAGAATCCCTTTGAATCTCGAGTTGAGGATGAAAATGGAGGAGACTTCACAAATCCAACTGGACAATGGTATTCCTCAAAACAAGTTATCCAACGAATATAATTTTAATATGTTTTGGTTTGATTATGTATTTGTTTTTTTAGTTTGATTAAACAAAGGTTTTTCATCGAAAATAAAGCTTTATGTTTTGCACATGTGGAAAAATAGTAGATTATCAAAAAAAATTGAAAAATATCAGTGCATTAGATATTGATATCCTTGATCCAACAAAATAAATGAATTTTCATACATACAAAAAAAATTATGTTGTATATGGTCTGCCTATGTCTGAATTGTAATTGGTTTGACTTTGAAACTTGATAAGGAAAAAATATTCAATAAAACACTATGAAACCAAATGAAAGCACTAGATATCATAGTTATAAATCTAAATTTGGAAAAAAAATAGAATTGTGTCATTCATGGAAAAATAGCTATGTTGTATACAGTGAGCGTCACTCCTTAAAAATGGTTTTTATTGAAAAAAAACTAGTTTTTGAAGCAGATGGAAAAAGAAGTGCAATCTAATTCCAAAAAAAATGGAAAAAAATATAGTTAGAATCTATAGAAAAAATGTCACAAATCATTAGTTTGCATCATCTTCAAATTCCTCACAGTTTAGCCGCTATAGGTGCCTAAAAGTGAAAATTTAGTTAGAAAAAATCAGTTTAGTGTCCAGTTTGGCCAAAAATGGTAAACTAGTATTGTGGGATCACCCTCCATTTTCATTCTTGATTTTTTTGTCTATAGGATCATAATGCTTGGCCAGCTCCATCATTACATCCACTTCCACAAACACATTAGGTACCACCAGCATCCCAAGGTTGATCCCCCATAAGTAACGTGCCGGCTTCTTAGAATACCTCCTATAAAAAGCATATGTGAACAACTGCGACCCACTCTGAGGTTGTGCCAACTCTCCAATTTCACCAGAATTTTCAATTAGTCTGCTTGTCACAGCAACCTAGCCTGTGGGTGTCTTACCAATTTTTGACCCACCCTCTTTTACTTCTTTAGAGGCACCTTCCATGAATCTCTATTGAGTTTTCTTTGCACTTCTTGACACTGTGGATACTGTAGGGGTACTTGGCATAGGGTTTGACCCTAAAGGTGGCTCTGATTTAACCATGGATGAAACATCCTGGTTTTTGAGACTTAAATATTTTTATACTTTGGATTCCTCTCTGGCCTAATGTTGGATTCACTAGGTTGTGGTTTGCTCATATTTTCAGTGTGGTAGGATAAGGGTTTACAATTTTCTTGGTTGAAAAGACCTACCCAGTTTTTTGAAACCCAATGCACAAATTGTAGAACAAAATACTCCCAAACCTTATAGAGTATATATCACCTCAATTGAGGATACTCCAATGAATAAACTGTAAGAAAATGATCTCCCAAATTCCCCACTATAATTCAGAATAGCACAATTTAGCACTTTTGGCATGAAGAGATACAAAAAATTTCTTACTTGGGTGAATAACTAATACCAATGCTTCTATAATTGTTTTTTTGGAGTTCTCTTCACTGTTTCTTCAGCCTCTGGTTTTCTTCTCCACTCCTGAGCAGTTCCAGATGTATAGGAAACAATCCATTCACATTCTTTATGGCCGGGAAATGGAATGTATCACCATTAATGTTTGACAGAAAGCTCATGTGAGCGAAGTTTGACACTTAGTCATTCATATTTAAAACATAGTCGTTGATCATTTTTTTTTAAACACATCAACAGTTCTCGTCCACCTCGCTACTTTCATTTCTACCTTAAATGATGTCCTCAGGATGTTGCCACATTGTCTTTCATTTATAAGTCATATCTCATCACTGATACACTTCATCTTCCATAAGTACTATCAATGATGTGAGTATTCACACGATGAGATCTCAATCGTTGAATTTAAGACCCGTCCTTGATCACGTTCCCTTTCCATCGTGTATCGCTAATCCATGCTTCGATTTCTAGATCACATCAGTGATAAGAGATAAGGCAATAGATAAATATTAAGACACATGCACCTGCATGAAAATCAAAGGCACAAGTTACATCACTCACAAGAGCAATTCAAATCAGTGAAAACAAGTATGAATAAAAGACCTCATTGCTCATTGCTAATTTACAACTCAAATCTTAGAATGGATCCATGATTTGCGATATGATAAATAAAAAGAGCACCAAGGGCCATTGTGCATCACTAATTTACATTAAAAAAACTCATGAGTAATTAGCGATAAAAGAGATGCCAGTGATAGCACACAGAACAAGCATATCGTGCATCACTAATACAACACTGAACATTCAAAATCCATCTGCAATGCACAAAACAAAGGAGAGACTGCTCATCTCTCATTGCTCATTTGAATTTACATTTCCAAAATTATCCACGATAAGCAAAAAGGAGACGGTAAATGGGACTTAAGTGAAGAAATTTTAGCACCTGCTCATAAGTTGTTTTGAAAAGGGGAACTCCCTAGGGCAACTTATAAAAAGGCCCTAAAGGACATTTAAAACACATTTTTCAAAGGATGTAAAGGCCAAATAAGGTCAATTTATTAACCTTATTAAATACAAGAATTTAAAACCTAGGTACGAAGCGTCGGTTACTCCACGAGCTCCTATGACAGAAGATATTTTAGGATGACCAAGGACTAGATATAGAAGTTCAATGACGAATTAGAGATATGGAAATGACACAATATTGAGGGTTATTTAAGAAGGGTTTTAGGTAAGGTAAAACCCTAGAATAGTGGATACAAGAAAAACCATAAGCCCCTAGGATGAATTCATCAAAAAAATTGCAGGATGATAAATAGAACCAAAACAATATTTAGGGGTTCCACTAATGGCTCTGACTAGGGAAGCATGCCTCTTGCAGGTATGGTGAGATCTTAGAATCTTAGGTTGAAGCAAACCAACCAAAATACTATGGACCAAAAGCCAGAAGAAATACCTAGACTAGGTAGCAAGACCAAACCAAACACACCTATATATAAAATATACAAAATCTACAATGTACATGGAGCATAACATACTTAGGAGAAGTATGGTTTCATGAACTGTCCATGTACTAGAATTTCAATAAATTTTCCAATCAATCTTTGAAGCAAGTATGAGTCCTCCCCATGGGTACTGGCTATTAGATAAGGGCCTAACCATTATAATTCAAACTTTCCATGATTACCCTTATCTTGAGCCCTCACATTCCATACTAGCACCATACTATTCACTTTAAATTTTCTAGAAGAATATTTCTTGTCATGCAAGTGTTTAACCTGCAACTGCATCTTTGCATTCTTGGCATGAGCTTCTATTCTATTTTCATCTAGTTGTGCCAGATTGTCAATTTTGTGTTGCATATCATCACAAACATCCTCATCATATTTTTGCACAAAACTATACATCTTTAGCTCAAGTTATTTTTTGGTAACCTGGCATCCAAAACATACACCAAACCAAATGGTGAATTCCTAGTAGCCTTCTTCACAATAAACCTATCTGCTCAGAGTGAAAACTTCAGCTTTGAGTGTCAAGCTTTCTTATTTTTCTCTATCACTCTTTTGATGATTTTGAATAAGCTCTTATTACTAGAATCAGCTTGACCATTTCCTTGAGGATGGTAAGGTGAAGAATAAGAAATTTGTATGCCATGTTTATCAAAAAATTCTTTGAACTCCTCTGATCTAAAACACATAGCATTGTCTGAAATGATCTTTTTTGGGACCCCAAACCTGATCAAGATATCATTCATTAGGAAGTCCGCTACTACTTTTCTCATTGCCTTCCTAGTGGGTATTGCTTCTACTCATTTAGTTAAATAGTTAGTAGCAACCAAGATCCATGAGTGCCCTCCACTAGACTTCTCTGGTATTTCACCAATAAAATAAATTCCCCATTGTTGAAATGGAGCCTGAACAAAAATAGGCCTAAATGGAAAATACAGTGAAAAATTTAGTTTTCTTGCAAGTCTCTGGCAAGCATCACAAGTCTTAACAAACTTGTGGGCATCCTTAAAAATAGTAGGCCACCAGAATCCTTCCCTTGAGAATTTATGAGTAGTGGTCTTTTCCATATAATGACCACCACATGCTCCATTGTGCATTTCTTTCAAGAGTTCTAATGCATGCTTCCCATCCACACATTTGAGCAACACATCATATAGGTTTCTCCACCACAACTCATTATCAATAATCACATACTTAATAGCATGCAATTTTAACGTTCTCTTATTATTATTAGCCATGTCTGCAAGACATTGTAAAGTTTGTAAACATTGGGCAATCCTTCTATACCACCCACATGTTTGCATGTCACAGATAGGTGCAACATCAATAGTATTTTTTTGATTTATCTGATTAGCTTCCAAATTACTATATTGTTTTAGTCTATTGTTTTTGCAAGCATATCTGGCTCTTACTTGGGATATTACTAGCTCAAAATCGCCAATTACGGTCAACTTTTTTATCCCATGTTTCTCAGTCTGCCTTAATCTAAGTAACAGTGCTTCATATTTTACCACATTATTTGTGCAGACAAAAGATAAAGTGAAAGAAAATTTGTATGTGTTACCACTAGGTGACACTAGTAGTATTCTTGCACCAGATCCTTCCTTGGAATTTGCACCATCAAAATACATTTTTCATAATCCATCCTTGTCGGATAACCTTGTTACTTTATTATCCATAAGTGCAAGGTGCCTATCAATTTCTCTTGGCACTTCTTCCAGCTTCAAGTCACTAATAATTAGGTGGGATAGCAACACTCCATAATTAGGTGGGATATCTACTACCACCACACTCATCTTAAACTCTTTCTCTAGATATGGTACCAATCTGTAAGGGAGCTCATTAATTACACCAGTGACAGGGACTTCTCTTGAATCCATAGCATAGCATTTACCATGAGTGATGTCAACTTTTAGTCCCAATGCCTCCATGATCTTAGTTGGCATAATATTGTTGGATGCTCCAAAATCAATAATACATTTTCTTAGAAAATTTCCCTCAATAATCAGTGTTAGGAAGAATGGGTCTATCTTCCCAGGGCAAGCTATTACTAAGTTTCCTAGAAAAATATAAGGGATTTCAGTAATCACTCCCTCTACTTCTTTATCTTTCTTTTCATTTTCACTCACTTTGGGTGGAGTGGGACCACTAATTCAACACAAGCTATAGTAGCACCATTGATAAGGGCTACTGCCTTTTGTTTGTGTTCATCAATCCTCATCATCTCGAGAAGAGGAACAGAGAATTTTACTTGGCTAAGTAATTGGAACATATCAACAGAAGTGTACTTTGGCAATTCAATCGGGAGCATACCTTGTCCTGTGCTACTTTCCTTCTATTGATTTTTGGTTGTCTCAATTTTAGGATTGACATCTTTTCTCATAGCTTCATGATTATTCCTTTTCTTCTTTGTCTTAATAGCAGGGGTCTTGAGTTCTCCCTCTTTTTTTGGTTTATCAACCTTCTTAGCCCAAATCTTATCCCCCTTGCCCTCCTTAGCTTTGATTGCTACTACTTTACCACTAACTCATTTGATTTGAAAAATCCGATGAAATTTTTTGACGAAAGTTGTATAATCAGATGTACCATCGGGTACTTGTGATATTCAATGTGAAATTTTCTTCTTTTTTTTTATTTTATCCCCGACGTTCGTTAGAATTTTGACGAACCTTTTTTTGTGTCGAAGTTTCAATGAAGATTTTTCGCCGAAATTTCGATGGACTTGCAAATTTAAATTGTGGCCAACGTAAATAAAAATGAGCTCAACTATTTATTATGACAGTGTTTTGCTCGACAATTTTCTTGGGAAAAATCAGAAAAAACTCAAGAAGATATCGCTAGGTTGAGGGTAGTCATTGTCTTTTTCCAAAATTCATTTGTGAAGTCAGATTTGTACTCCCAAGTTTTAAAATCATATTTTAAAGCAACATCTCATCAAATTTCATTTTTAGTCTTGTGCATTTTTTTGAATTTTGTTTCTAGATTTTAGACCTCACTTCACAAATTCTTTATAAAGGAATTGTTTATAACTGATGGAAAATTCTTGATGGATTTGGACAAAGATTATATTTGAAAGGTTTCAATTTTAACCCTAATGATCAAATCTTCAATAGATTTGGGAGTCATAGCTAGATAATATCAAAGGCATAGGGATAGCTACAGAGTGAAATAGCTATCAAGATTTAGGCCTAAAGGGTTGAACAAAGAATTGGGAATGTTTGATGGTGGATAGTTAGAGCCATTTAGCTATGATATTTTTGAAGACTACTTCATAAAGATGTATTTTTCCCTTTGCCAAGTTTCAGAAATAGTTTTAGACCTTAGGTGCCAATCTCTTATAAAAGCAATTATGGTATATCTATTACCTGAAGTTCTTATATTCATTTGACTCTATACAAATGTATCTATTTTTTATTTGAACAAGAAAGAAAGAAAGCAACCAATTTCTAAATATTGTGAGATATTTAGAGCAACAAACTAAAAAATGAAAAAATGAAGGTCAAAGCCTCTCTATTTTTCTCAGTTCACTTGAACATTTTAGATGTTGTCAAACATCTAGCAAGTTATAATTATCATGCAGATTATATGATTTCTATTTGTTTTGTATGTTGGAACAATTTACAAGATGAAATTGTCTCCTCATGTAGAAGTATAAGCTGCCAAATTCCTTCAGAAGTTGATACAGGAATCAAAAGATGAACCTGTCAAATTGGAAACCAAAATTTTTGTGGTAAGAAGAGTTTATTTTGACATGAATGGCATGTTGTAACAGCTTTATTAAGTAATATAATTTATTTAGTTATTTGACAATTTGGTGATTTGTGTGTAGATATGCCACCATATGAAACTAAGTGGAAAAGAGCACTCCTTACCTTATCAAGTAATATCCAGGTAAGATGTTATAAAAAATAACTTGTGCTTTTAGTGAAGCTGGTCAACCTACTCATGCTTTTCCATGCTTAATTTTTTCCTTTTGGATTGAGCTACTTATGATAAATTTTTAACTTTCCTTGCAACCTATGTATTACCCTCTCAAGTTTTTAACTGGTTAAAAGCATTCTCTTATAAAGGATATAAAATTCCTTAGTACTTTAGATTGTCCTTTATGTTAAGGGAGGCATCTAACTATTGTTTATATAATTCAACTTTATTTGAGAGTAAGCATATTTAATCTCTATGTGGTAGATTCAAACACTAAAAGAAAGTATTTGACCTTATTAGCAAAAATAAAGAAAAAAACGTAAAAGTGAATCACATATCTTTTGAAAGTGATCCCACATCCTTTGTGATACCTGCCCTCTAGAAACTTGACTATCCTTTGTCTTTTAGGTTATGCATAAGTTTATTCATTTGATTTCAATGGCCTTGCATAGCACTTGAAGAAATTAAATGTGGTAGCTCCTTGAGATATTATTCATGCACTCCTTAATATACTTGTAGGTTGTCTTCTTTTGAAACTTTGTGAGATGGAAATATTTATTAGTTTACCATACTGCTATGAATAAAATGAACCCTTGACAAGATTTATAATGATTTAAAAGCCCTCTTGACTGCTCAGATACTTTTCTTTATGTATCTTTTAAAGTTCATCATACTACCCTATCACTATTATTATTAATTTCAATGCCCCCTTCATGGTTATGACATGGACTAATCATTGTTTATTTGAATATTCATGACTGTGATCTCCTTTTGGGAATCTATAGTAAAGTGTCATGCCTTTCTTTGAAGTCCATTTCCTTCAATCTTTTATCTTTGCTTGTTGTTCTTACCTCTATAATATCCCTATATTGCATATACATAATAATAAAAAATATGGTGATAACTAGTGGACATGGGTATAACATCAAGCATCATATAAATTTAGTTTATATCTACATATATAATACCCCGAGATACTAATATTGTAGCACTAGTCAAAGAATCATCGTCAAATTATATTTGTTGATCAAATACAATGAAAAATAAAATATATTAAAATATAAAACATTGATCTTTTCTATCTACTCCATTGTAAATAATAAATACTTCCAACACTCAAATTGGAAGGAAATTTCTACAGTTTGTATTATCTACAGTGGAGTAGATAGAAAAGATCATTATTTTATATTTTACTATATTTTATTTTGCAAATAGCATTGGATAGTAAACTGGCCAATACACTGTCAAATATAATGATTGGACCCTATGAATATATAGGTTATCAATATTTAATCAATTCACATGAGAAATCATACTGACCAATAGTATCAATGAAACTTTGATACTATATAACAATGACTAGTCTTAGTTTGATGACATTTCAAGACCAATGCATGAATATCATTTGGGCCTCATGGCCTTGAACATTGTTTCATTCAACCATGATATAATGTTCTTACAGGAAGCACAATACTAGTATGATTGAATGTATCGGAGGAAATAGGAGTTAGAGTGGATAAAAAGAGAACAAAAATACTGTAGTGTAACCTTATTATTATATAAATAAACAAAAAAATAGTAAGAGTAGGAACCCCAAATATCATACTCATTGTATATGTGAATATGTGTGGAATAGAGTGACCCCTTATCTATTTCAATTATTGATAAGGTTATAGTTTTTTATTATTCTCCTTTGCATAGTATAAGCTCTAACCAATTTTTAATATTTAGCTTAAAAGTCAAGATAGTATTCCATACTGATTCTATGTCAATATGAGGGAGGAAGTTGTATATGGATTCTAGAATTTAAACATTGTGACCAAAGACATGAATTACATGGATGGAAGAAAATTCAATACAAATGGCAATAGATTTGACATATAAAACCAGAGGACGGACCTATGATATTTTGAAGCACTATTGTAATGGTGAAGTCAATATAGATAGAGGCTTGCTTCATAAGTAGATGGAAGTGTATGAGACATTTGAAGTTTCTTGTGAGAACAAGATTTAGCTTGACCTACAAAACTAGGCAAATGAAGTGGTTTCCTTACAAAACAATTTTGTCGAGAGTGTGGAAGTGAAGGTCTATACAAGATTGTTTATATGTATTGTATTCAACATAAATATGTTAGGATTGCTCTCAACAATCATTTTAGTCTTTCAAAATGATATCATCCTTATTCAACCATACACTATTTTTTGTCAGATGGATGTAATCATTAAGGAAGAAACTTTCATTATTCTCTTGATGAATTGAACTTTCAAGGAGCTCATCTAATGGTGTTGCCTGTTGATATCCAAAGCAGGGATGTAAATAAGACTGATGACTATGCAGGCTATATTGTAGGTAAAATTCATAGATATTTTAACTTTATCAAGGCATATAATAGGGCGGTCCACTTCAAATGAAACTCTTTATTATGCCATACTGTTTTATTTCCAGAATTCATTTGTGAAGTCGTATTTGTACTTCCAGGTTTGAAAATCATATTTTAAAGCAACATCTCATCAGCTTTTATTTTTAGACTTGTGCATTTTCATAATTTCATTTCTAGATTTTGTTGTGCAAGTTCAATATTCTGATTTTAGGAGTCTAACAGTTGGAAATCATAGTAAAATCAGAATTTAATAATTTCTAGAATTAGCATTTTTAAAGTGTTTTTTGAGGTCATTAACTTCAAACAATCTTCTCTTTTGCAGGGGTGGTTGCATACAAAAAAAAATTGGTGTAAAATATAAGAATTATTAGATTTTGTTACCTGTCTATGATTAAAAATTATTGGAGTGTGAGTTTGATATTTTTTTAAGATCTAAATATTCAAGCTTGGTAAAGAAAAATCATGTCAAATCATATTAGTCTGGAACAAAATGAATATTCACTTCATAGATTGTGGGATAGATTGAAAAGAAAGGGTGATGGGAAATGTTATTGTCCTTGCAATAATTGCAAGGGCTTAAAGATGAGAAGACTTTTAATCACAACAGCTGAGAAAGATTGTAGGCAACATGGTCACATTAAAGGGGGGCATGATTATCATCCATTGGTAAGTTTTTCATTATATGTGTTTATATTGATTGAATTTGTAAATATTTATATCATTTTAACATTTTATATATATAAAAAAATCACTTGATCATGATCATGGTTTATTTGTGTTTATCATTATTATAAAGGTGGGGCTCCCTAGGGCACATGATATGGATTATCAAGGGCCGAAGAATGTGGTTTTGCAAGCGGAGGAACATGGAGCTATGAATATCGAAGATGAAGTTAATGATCCTATGGAAGAAGATGATCATGCGCCAGAAAACACAGTTGAAGATGATGGTACAAATACATTGATCCATGACACATTTAGTGGCACAGCTAATCATGTTGATCGAGATGACTTTGATGATGTTCATGATTTACCTATACTTGAGAAGGCATGTGAGCCCCTTTATGAAGGCTCCCAAACAACTCTTCTATCTATTGTATTGTTGTTGGTGAACTTCAAGGTTATGAATGGTTTATCCAGCATAGAAATCTCATGGATGTTAAGGTATGTCATATATGTCATATTTTTTAATCTATTTTAATTGTTGTTAGTTCATCACTAGTAAATAAAGGATGAAATATGTACCATTAATATTCTTTATATTAACAAATTATTTTTTATTGTAGATTAATTGGTGAATTTTTGTTACCACCATCAAATATTTTACCTCGCTCATACCGAGATTTATCTAGCATTATGAAATATATTGGAATGGAATATCAAGCAATATATGCATGTTCCAATGATCATATTATGTATCATAAACAACATGAATTTTCAACAGAATGTCCGAAATGGCATATCAGTAGATATCGAATAGATCAACTAACAAAAAAGGTGACTTGCAAGGTTCTTCATTATATTCCCATTATTCCACATATACAACAATTATTTAGGTGTGAAATATTAGCCCAATTTATGGATTACCATGCACGGAATAGAAGTGGAGATGACATTCTTCAAATGCCTATGGAGGTTCTGCATTTAGGGACATGGAGGAAAAATGGCCACACTTTAAAGAACAACCTCGTAATCTCAAGCTTTCATTGGTAGTGGATGGTGTCAATCCATTTGGAGAGCTAAGATCTATTTACTCGGTGTGGCATGGTTTTTTATCAACAATAACAGTCCTCCATGAATGTCAATAAAAATGGAGCACATAATGTTGGCAATGATTGTTCCAGGTATTTTTTTAAATCAATTTTCTTTAACGTAGTAGCATCTCATTTATCTTATTTGTTGCATAATGACTAATATTTTTTTCATTTAATAGCCATGTACAATAATTTATATACATTGCAGTATAATGGTTATAATAATTATGTAATGTTTATGTTCATTCAACTAGGTAAGTACCAAGCTAAAAATATGAATGTATATATCGAGCCTCTTATTGACGAGTTACTAAAGTTATGGAATGGCATCACTATGTATGGCATATCTAGACCAATAGGACAAAGACAATTTCAATTCCATGCAATGCTTTTATGGACAATTCATGATGATCCAAGGCTAACACATTTTTTGTTAGAAATCAAGATTACCTGCATGCAATCACCTATCACATGCAAAAGACATGCAGAACCAAAGAAGAGGTTATGTAAACCTCAAATTAAAAATGCATTATTGAGAATCTCAAATTATTACAAAGAGATCAATCCTTATGAAGGAGATCAAGAAACCCTAAATGAAACCCTAGTGTGCACACTTAATAATTAATAAATAATTATTAATGTGCCTAAGTTTAGCGTAAGCAACTAAAGGAATAAGTGACTTAATTAATTAACCAGTATGATATAATTAATTAAGCATAATAACTTATTACTCTAACACCCCCCCTTAAGATGAACTTAGGAAGAAGCTAAAACACTAGAAGAAGATGCATGCAAGAAAAGATGGGTCCTAGCAAATGAGACCAGATCAGGTACCCATTTACAAATACAAGAAAGAGGTAGAGAAGGCAAACCCAGTGGGAAAAACCCCCCTACAATGATATGACATGCTGCAAAGAAGCATTGGAAGAACACTATAGAGTAACACTGGAACCGAAATCTGGCAAGCAAGGAAAGATACTTTTGTCTACTACTGAAACTAGATGAAAGTCACTGATTGACTCAAGGAATCATGATAAAAGCAATAACAGACCCGATGCCTCAGAACACTCAAAAACTCCAAACAGGAACAACCCTAGAATCTATGAAGCAGCAATCGATTATTGAATGATGTATTACTGAAAACGAAGTGCAAAGATGCAAGTTGCACCCTCCCAACTGCCAAAACATCCAAGTAATCTCCAAACAACCCATCGGACCAAATCTGGACTAAGCAATCAACCAGGGACAAATGCAGAAAAAGTGCATGGACAGTAACATAGAGCTCATCAATACCTTTCCAACGTCGCAAAGATAGCGAAAATCGAAGATTGTGGCAAAAAGTTATGAACTTGGAAGCATAAAATAAACATCTAACTTCAAACAGCAATAAATATAGTAAAACAGGAAAATACTATAAAATAAACTGCACCATAGGATAGTGCTCAGAACCAGCTTTCTGGCAATATCTCGTTTGCTCGATTTTGATACCGTATGCCCAAGTTATGCCAAAAAGAAAAAACTTGCTCCTTTAGGGAAAATTAGGGTTAGGAGGGGGCAAAGAGGCCATATGGCTGCTGACGTCATCAGTTCACTAGCATAAAATTGGCACCCATCTGGCTATCACCGCAGAAATTTGGCCCCCCTGCAGAAAAAAATTTGGCCCGTAGGCAAAGCGCAGGGGGCTGGAGTTGGCCGTGGGCCGAGCGCGGAGCTCCCAGTCCCCCATGTGACCGTAGACTACAGAAAAGGCCCGCGGGGGCTGGCTAGGAGGTGGTGGTGCAGGGTGGTGGAGCCACCGGCAGCAGTGGTTGCTGGGTGGCCACCTGGTGGCTGCCCGGTGGCCGCTCGGCGGCGAAAGCCATTTTAACTAGCCGCACAAAACCCCATGCGCAAATTTGATTTTTTTTGAATGATTTTCAAAAAAAATTGCCTTGTGAAGCATGTTGGGGAGGCCGTACGGCCTCCCTAGCAAAAGAAACCAACTTCTGAGAAATCAACGATTTGACATGCATTTCTAGGGTTTTGGGGCACTGCAAACGCGATGGCGATGTCCGTTTGAGCCCAAGGTTCCCCGAAAATTTGGCTACCCCCAGATCTTGCAAAAAATAATGCCTGTGGAAACCCTTACACTTGAAACTCACTGAGAGGCCATATCTTTAGATCACGAATAGGCAGCGATAGGTCTGGAGCTCTGATACCATGTTAGAAACCAAAATCACCTGCATGCAATCACCTGTCACATGCAAAAGACATCCAGAACCAAAGAAGATGTTATGTAAACCTCAAAGTAAAAATGCATTATTGAGAATCTCAAATTATTACAAAGAGATCAATCCTTATGAAGGAGATCAAGAAACCCTAAATGAAACCCTAGTGTGCACACTTAATAATTAATAAATAATTATTAATGTGCCTATGTTTAGCTTATGCAACTAAAGGAATAAGTGACTTAATTAATTAACCAGTATGATATAATTAATTAAGCATAATAACTTATTACTCTAACATTTTTGTGGTATGCTATAACATTCAACTACATGACTTTAATAAATATTTAATTTTGTGAAGTAGATATCATGCATATTTTTTAAATAATCTATTCATTATATATAATTATAAAAATTGACATATCTAATCCAATTATATATTGTTTGTAGGTCTTCAAACAAAGGGAAAATTTGCATGTCCAATTTGTGGTCCAAAGATGAAATCTCGTCATTCAACAAGTTTAGGAAAGCAGGTGTTTGATGAGTATAGGCACTTCCTCCATATAAATCATAAGTATCGAACTACTGAAAAAAATCTTTTCAATGGGAAAGAAGAGACTACATCAAAACCACGAAGAATGACACCTCACCTATGGAAGTTGGAATATAATAGAATTAATCATCAAGGTCATACATCAGATCAAATTGTTTATCTATCATATATAATATGTTTTGAATTTATATTTTTATGTTGTGTTGTGTTTACTCATGTTGTAATTGACAATGATTGTCATTTTTAATTTGTTTAACTTATATGCTTCATGAAGGTCATCAAGGCATTAATGGTCGTCTTCCATAGGGACTGAAAATTTATCTTTGACAATTTAGTAGGTTTCCCTACTATGAGAAGCTACAAATTGTGCATTTGTTTGATACAATGCATATCGGAAAGATTATAACATAAACATTATGGAAAATATTGGATGGAAGGCATCACAAAGAAAAAATTATCAAAATTTGTAGTGACATTCAGGAAGCCAATCATGCAATAAAAATTCCATTCAATTAAATAGCTATGGAAAAATATATATATAAGTACCCTTCCTTGGTTATTAACGGAGCAACAAATCAATGCTATAAAATAAGTCATACAAAAAATTCGATTTCCCACAGGATTTGCTGCGAACATAAACAATATCATAATAAAGAAAGGTGAATTTGGGTCAGGCATGAAAATGCATGATTGGCATACCTTCATTAAGGTAATTATTCTAGTATACTATATATATTTGTATATTGCATGTATTTTTCAGTATACTATGTTTACTACTTTTGGAAAAATAATGAAAAGATCATTTTATAATTGTTGCAGTACGTTCTACCTCTATCTCTCCCAGACAACTTTGACAACAATCTCAAGCAAGTTATATATGATCTTGAAAAATACATGAGGTAAGTAGTGATATTTGTTCAATTAGTTATATAGATCTTATAATTGTCAATTTTTTACTTGTTATGTAATATATTGTATATTTTTGTTAAATCTCGTTAATATATTTGTGCCTTGAATCACTTGTAGATGGTTGTCATCTAAAGGAATCCATAAAGAAGATATAAATTATTGGAAGAGAAAAATTCCTCATCTAATGTGTGAAATGAAAAAGTGTCTACCTTCGACATTTTTCAATGCACAAGAACACTACCTCATATACCAAGTTGAGGAGATTGAATTGTGTGAACCTCTACACACAATGGTTGAGAGGCACTTGAAATTTTTTAAGGCTTTGGTTAGACAAAGAGCACATCCTGAGGGTTCTATATTCAATGTGAAATGGTGGAGGGATATATGGTATACCAAACCATGGTGTACATTACTGAATATCTTCCTAAATTTGCAGCAAAGATCCATGTAGATCACATTTGGGATCCCAACTCCATTAAAAAATTCAAAGGGGAGTACGTAATGGGGAAAGGTAGATTGAGGAAAGTGACAAGTAATTATAAGATGGTCATGGATATTAATTAGAATACATTTTATATTTGGTTTTTATGTATATTGTACTTATTTAATTATTAATCTTCAATATACATCAATTATAAATTAAGTTTGTATACTGTGGTAATTAACTAATTATACGTCATTTTTTAATTTCAATTTTTTTTGATACATTTGATCAAGAGTGGGATGCACTACATTTGTATGTTGCAAACAATCTTGATTGGAAGATGGTATGGATTGAATGATGTCAAAAATTTGGTCGTGCATTAACATGGGAAGGTGTGGCTTCATTGGTTAAAGAAGATCATCGTAATGGAGATTCCAATGTTAAACCAAGGGAAATTGATTTAGCATATGGTTTAAGATATAAATAGGTACGTATAAATATATTAATCACCCATATTATTTAATTATTTTCAATTATATTGATGTATATATGTTGATATTTTTTTCTTTGCATACATTCGGCCAAGAATAAATATGTTTATCAACTGACGATATTGCAATAATTTTTACATGTTTGACATATTGCAGGTGAAACACCACAAGGCTATGTGGTGCAATGGTTGTAAATTTAGAATCAAAAATTTGGATGACAGGAAGAAAACATTTGATTCTATGATAAATGTAGTCTTTCAGGTGACTAATGTTTCATCTAGAAACGACATACATCTAGAAGTCTCAAAAAATTGATACTATGGGAATTTGGTTGATATACTTGAGTGTGAATTTAAGTCCTTCAAATTAGTTTTGTTCTTCATCCTATGGTACAGGCTACGATTGAATGAAAATGATCCTGAGAGAATAGTTATTGAACATGATAATGGATTTACCATGGTTAATACAAGGTCGATCAAGCGAGCTGAATGAGCCCTATGTTATTCCAAGACAATGTGAGCAGGTATTTTACTTAGAGGTTCCAAGTAAACCAGGTTGGTCATTTTTTGTTTGACATGATCCAAGAGGAAGGTTGGTAAAGTATAATGTGGTGGAAGAAGAAGATGTCGAAGAACTAGAAGATGATGTAGATGATGATTAGGATCAACAGTTAGTTGATGATGAGCTTGACAAAGATGTCAAAAAGGAGGAACTAGATCAATATGATGTAGGATTTAATGTTCATGAAGATGGTATTTGTGTGGATGATGACATTATCGAAACTAATATCAATGACGATGATGATGATATGACCAATCCTTACAATGTCAAATCTGAATTAGATGATACAGACAAAGATTTGGATGAAGAATAATATCAATGGCATTGAAATGTATGAGTTATGTGACTATATTATCTATCTAATATTAATTTCTTGATAGAATTATATTTGACTTATGTGGTTACATAATTAATTCATGATATTTTTATTTTTTATTCCATTGCATAATTAATTCATGATGTACTTTTGAATGTTTAATTTTAATTCATGGTGTTACAACTATTGTAGCTCTCCTAGAAATTTCCACATGATCATAATGAATAGTGTTTTAGGAAATTTCATGAAAGATGACACATGGATCATAGTAGTGAAATAATTGCAAAGTCGCTTAGATTTTTTAGACCAATCACCATTCGCAATGTCATTTTTAGGATCATCTCCAATTTGATTACTAGGACACATAAGGTAGGATTTTATTGGCTTATCTTGGACGAACACTGTGGCTTTGTGTAATGTGAGCAAATTTTGGATGGGGTAGTGGTGCAGGAGCACCTACACCTCATCTTCTATGCTTAATCATGTGATAATAATTAGGGATTTTAATAGGTTGGTTTAGGAATTTTAAGAAATTTTTATTGTGAATAAGGTCATTCAAGACCATTACTCATTTTCTAGGTGAAGTTTTGAGTTATGAGTTTGAGTCTTGTACTAAAGAGTTTTGTAGCCTTTTTAAGGAAAATTGGAGAATTTGCATGTAAAAGGGTGCAAGGTTAGTGTCCTTTCAATAATAAGGCTATTATCAAGCCACTAGAATGGTCTTAGAGGTGTCCTAGGAGTTTCAATACATTTGAAAGATCAAAAAATTAAAACATTTCAATAGTGATGTTAACAACCTTGAAATTAGTGTGTTTTATGTTTCATGTGATCATAAAAGATTAAAAGTCGGTTGTAGATGTGGTTGTTCAATGGTTGAGGTGTAAAGGCATTTAAAAGGCATAAATTGATCATTGTAAATTTTTTTATGGTTGAGGATTTAAAATGCAAGCTCTTGACATTCTAAAATTTGTGTTTTTCTTCAAAATTGATGTATTTTTCCTGTTTTGCAGCACTGTTCAGTCACATACAGCCATATTTTGATGTGAAATTATTCCATGTCATGAATATATGTGTTATATTTTATTTGAATCTAATTTTAGGGCTTAAGGTGTTGATTTGAGTTAGAAATCTTCATTTCTTTGCATACTGCCCGGTTACCCTATTTTTGAGGGTTTTGTAGTCCAAACATGATATAAAGGGGCTCTTACACTTTTTGTGATTACTGTAGCTTGTGTAAGAGGCCCCGTGGATACTGTTTTAATTTTAGGATGCATGAATAGGGTGTAGGATGAGAAATAAAGAAAGTATAGTTGCTGTCCTCAAGAGTTTTGTGAAGAAAAGCATGTGAAATGAGAGGTTCAAGCCTAGGTTTCAACAAAATATGTATCAGAGATCTGATTTTATGAATTTTTATCCATGTGAAGACCTAATGGGTTGTGTTTGAGTTTTTTTTGAGGTGTGGGAGGTTGTGGAAGTAGGAGATTCAATAAACCCTCATGATTTTGGCCTCAAACAAGGGTTTTTGGGTTTGGCAAGAATTTGATCATACAAGTGGAATCTTTTTTGTGGATTTAGAGGTTTGGAGGCTGTTAACTCTCAAAAAATTAGGTAAGAATACCTCAAGAGGTTTCCAATCTCTTGATACATTGTATGGTAGCAAACAATTCCAAATGATTTGAACCTTCTTCTCTTCAGGTGCTACCAAACCTAGGTGGACCCACCTTTGCGAACTGAGCAGACTTTAAGTGATGTGATTTTGTTTATAGAAATATTTTCACAATGTAAATCTTATAGTGAACAAATATAATCCTAATAAAGTGTATGTGTAATATTAGAATATGTTTAGTTAATAGATGTAAAAAATAAAATGGACAAACAACTTTGCCAATTTAACTATATGTATATATAACTTTAAGTTATTTTTATTTTAACTAAAAGTGTTGAAGTTACAACATACAAATTAAATGATATTTATGATTGTAAAATTCATGATTAAATATATCTCTCAGAATCCTTTTTGTCCCAATTTGAAAATAATTCTATATTATAGAATACATTTTTTAAAATTTTAAGATGAAAATAGCAAGGAAAAATCAAACAAATATCTTTATGAAAGAAGAATATTGGCATGAAATTAAATATGATTTGTATTCCAATGTAAAAATACAAAGAATGGAAACAATTCTTTCAACACATAAACTATTAAGTAGTAGTCAATTAAAATGATCTAAATAGTCTAATAATTTGACCATTAGCATATAGCAATTTCTAGAGTTGTAGATCTCTTCCATTTCAAAAACACAAAACAATATTAGGTAGATAATCAAACATCTTTCATTTCTACAGTGACTTATTTATCCTAGAGGAACTAGTATATAGTATACAAAGAAAATCAACAAACCCACAACTACCCCTATTTTGAAGGAGTTTAGTTTTCTCCCTTTCCTGATCTCCCTAATATTGTCTAATTATTTTAAAGAGACCAAGGGTCATAACACAACTTTATTCATCCCACTAAATAGCTTGGTTAATGAAACTTGACAAAAGCAAAAAAAAATTACTACATTTGGCATTGAAACTGGATTTTGTTTACAGCAATCTTACAATGAATAGATATAATCCTAATAAATTTTATGTGTAATATTAGAATATGTTCAGTTAACAGATGTAAAAAATAAAATGGATAAATTAAAAGATGAAAGCGTGAGACCGATGCCTTTTTAGGTGTATGGAGTCTAATGAAGATCTAGAAAAGTGTAATCTATGATGGCAATTATTCAAATTTTTTGGCACACAAATGTAGTTTATAACATCTATAAATGACTAAAAAACTCTACTTGAGATAGAATGACAATCCTAGTTATTTGATTATTCTTATTGATCCAATTAATACTCTTTAGTTACTGTGGTTGACTAGAAGGTTTTAATCTTTACTTGAAAGAACCAAATAATCACATCACACAAATATAGCAAATGTGTATCGGTAAACTAGATATATGCTTGATATATCAATTTAAATAATAGAAAAGCATAAAAATGGAGACAACCAGATAACTGTATAATTCCACAAATAGTTCATACCAAGATTAAGCCACAAGTTCAAACATCTTCATTAACTTCATCAAAATTCATACATGCATTTGAGTCTTTTAAAGGAAATTTTCATTGCAAACTATCTACTATATCTTTCTCCTATCCACCTATATTTGTTTTACATTATGAAACAAATATAAATATATCAAATTTGTGAAAGGGCGTGTCCTTTCAGAAATTTCTTTTACTTAACAACAATAATAAACTAGAAATTATGCTCTATTAAGCCATAAATAGATGTTTGATAGATAATCTTGGTAAGTTGGTCGCTCGTGTGTATCAACATCCTGTAGTGCATTCCTTATGGCTATCTCCATTTCGACCATCTTCTCATTATGTTCACATGCCTTGTCCATTGTTAAATCATTTCTTGTGGTTTTCTCTAGAATTGTTCGCATCATCGTCTCGCATTCCTTGATCCATTTGTCTTTTCCCTTTAGTTCCCCTCCATCTTCTAACAGCATTGGTACTCCTTTTTTCTAACATTGATCATCCTCTACTCATCACCTTGCAATTCATCATGGAAGTCTTTATGTTTTTCATAAAATGGTTTCCAGTATCAATAGCTATGTTATCAGGAGCATCCCTTTGGTTTATTTCCTAGAACTTCTCTCATATCCTTCCATCTATCCTCTTGTGTTCTTGTAGTGCACAAAAAGGTTTTAAATTCTAAGGTTTTAATGAGTTCATCATCAACCACAAATGATTTATATGCTATCTGCCTTGTGTCAGTATTTTCACTCTCTTCAACAGCTGGTTCCCTGGGAACATACTTGTAGTCTTGAGTTCTCAATTTGGAAATTTTATTAATTGTACTGCTAGGCCTACCATCACCAGATGCCTCTTCATCAAAAGATAATAGTTCAGTATTTTGCAATCCCCTGTTATACTCATCAAAAACTTTTTTTCTTCCTTTGCTTCCAAATTCTTGATCAAGTCATCATACAGATAGGGTATGTGATTGTATCCTCCCAAGTTCATTTTATTTTTGGTAAAATCAATAACCCTTTTGGATCAAATCCTTTTCGTAGTGGACCCTTCTTCATGTTGTATTGCAGCAATTTTTTGAGAACCATCTCATATCCATCCCTTGCTAATACAATGAAATCATTGAAGCATAATGTACTAGGCATAAATGTCTGCCTTTCAAAAGAACTCAGATTCATAACATCTGAAAAGTCCAATTACTTGGAAATCTCCAAATTTTCCATCCTATCAGGCACCGTCTTGGGTAGAATGAAGGGTGCATCTTCAAATACATATACTCTTATCATGGTCACATCTTCTAGATAGTACCAGTCTCCCCAATTGTGGTTGACAGGTCCATTGAAATCCTTAGGCCTTAAAAACCTTTTTATTTCATTAGACAATGAGTATTCACAACGATGATTGTAAAATCTATACAGTGGTTTCACAAAAAACTCTTCAAAATGTAGATAACAAGATTTAGCAAATCTGCAATCCTAGGTGGCAGTCTAGAGTTGTACTAGTAATAACCTTCCTTCCTTATCAAATTGTACAACCCTCAGTTTTTCAGGCCACATCTGCAATTCTTGTCCATAATAAAGTATCATATGCATTAGGATTGAATAAGCATCCAAGTGCAAGATAGGAGATCCACTTTTTAATGCCATAAGTCTTGAATCAAGTACTTTAAATATGTGTGAAGCATAATCAAAAAACCTTCAATTGTGACATTAGATTTTTTCTACAATTACCATGGGTACAATTGACATGTGCTCAGGGGCCTCCATTCCCAACACTTGACACACTGAAAAATATGTGTACCTCATGTAGGGTTCAAACAAATCAATATGGAATGGGGGACCATCATTGTCATTTAGTGGAACTGAAACACCATCTTTCTTAGACCTATGTAGTGGCAACCTCCAACCCTTGTACAAAGTATCCATCCTCCAGAATTCCTTTTCCAATTGTACAGGTACAATTTTTTCACCACACACTCCCTCTAGGTTAAAAACCTCACAGATGGTAGCTTCAAATACATGTATAAATAGTTTTCCTGGCAGATCACAAATAGCTTTACATTTTGGATTATAATAGGCAGCTAGCATCTTCACCAATTCTACATTTACAAATACATTGGGGCAGACTAGTTTCCATAGGTTTAACTTCCAAGGATTGCACATTGGTTTGTATCAGTTCCTTCGTTGGTAATGAAAAATAAACAGCTCATATCCCCTAATTGGGGTCCATATGTAACGTATATGCTGGCATTTATCCTCTAAATTTTCCACTTCTTCCCTAAGTTGTGTAGATCACCTGGCCTTAGGTCCTGAGTTGGGCAATTGATCAATTAAGTCCTGGTTTAACTTCCTCTCAACTACCCTCGGTTCCTTCTCTACTTCAATTTTTTGCTTTTTCCCTCTAGGGTTATTACTCTCACTCTGTTTCCTACCTTTTTCTTTTCCTGAGCTAGTGCTTTCCATTTTATGAATCACAAAACCAGAAATTTAATTGCAAGGAACTTACAAGTTTATTTAGAATTCTTTGACCGGAAGATCCTTTAGCCCTTTGTCTATTCCTCTACTGCTAACTTTACAAAATTAGCCTTCAATTACTTTTCTCAATTCAGGAAATCATCGACACATTTGGTAGTAATACTGGACCATTAATGTCCTAGCTTTGAACACAAGCGTAGATGATCTTCGAATTTACCCACTGTCACATCAAATGTTCTATCGGCAAGACAATTGAAACTTTGGGTGATCCTTTTATTTAGGCTTGACTAACGTTCATTAAACATTCTTTTTGCCGAGGAGACATTATGCCAATATCACATAATCTATCCATTTGATTCATATAAATGTCACCAAGAGTCACCCCAATGACTATCTTGATCTTTTTGTGTCTTCATCGGCAAGACATGGTGTATCACTAAGACATTCAATAATTTTTTTGATGTTATAAGTCTCCCCGATGATTACTCCTTCTATCTCAAGTATGTTTCCAAGACTCCTGCTGATGTAATATTATCGGAATGACATAGTGGGTCGGGAGGACATTTTGAACTCATTCTAATAGAATTTTTCTTGGTGACAGTATGTTTCTTTATTTTTTCAGCAAGACAAGATGAGTGTTTCAGCAATGATATTTCATCAACGAGACAAATGTACTCGGGTTGACTTAGGGATCTTACTATGATGGTGTTGGTCTGGCTGATACAACTCCTTGTGCTTTGATCGGTGAGACAAGACAAGTTTCTTGTCGATGGAACTTCATCAGTGAGACCTATATGCTCAGTATGACCTTTTCATTTCACCCCAATGGAACTTGTCTTGCCGATGATATGGGTTATTTGAATACTAGATTTTGGAGTTTTTTCATGATATCAAATGGTCAAGAATGATGTGATCATATGTGACTATGATGGATTATACTCAAGATAAGGTTTTTTTTAGGGAATCAATGAGTGCAAAATCACTGTAAAGGCTAGTTTATTTTTTATGAATGTTCTATTGTGGGTCTCTAGCCTATCCTAGGTCTTTGTAGTAGTTTTTTTATTCTTTGTTATCAATTTTTCAATGTTCTATAAAACGGCCAAGTTTCTATTTGCAATCTGCTTTAAGTTGGTCATTAAAAAGAGATATATGGTTTGTTTCCTTATTAAAATAATGTATTTATAACATACATGTGTTTTTCATTTAAAATTATGGAATTTGGTAATAATAAGAAGGAAGTGTGAAGTTTGAAAAGTCATATTTTCAAATTTAATTTTTTGTTTGTTTTGAAAAAATTAAATAAGTTTGATGCATAAGAGGATTCAATAAGTTTTTTAGAACAGTAAAATGGTGTCAATGTTTGTGATGAGGAAAAATTAATTGGAGAGTGGTTCAAAACTAGTTACAAGGTTTGAAAGGGATGTTTAAGTTGTACTTTTTAGAGTGATAAGGTTGACACTAAACTTTTGGAATATTTTTAGTTCATATTTTTAAGATAAAGATTCTTTTAAACAAAAAAAATTGTTTAAAATTTCATACTTGGAAAATAAAAATGCAAATGCAATAAATGAATAATAGAGAATCATGCATGGGAATAAAACACCACCTACAAATGCAAATAAATTATTGGAATGACATAAAATAGATGATAAAGTCAAATATATTATTGGTCTTTCCCTTTCTGACATTAAATTTTATTATATAGATTTAGATAAATCATCATAGGAAATTTTGGATAATTCAATAAAATATTTGGAGCAAAAATAGTTAATGTGAAGTTTTTCCTAAAACTTCAACTATTTAGATTCAAAATGAGAGATATAATCATTATGTCTAATCACATAAGAAATTTGAGATCTCTCATTAGACAACAAGGCTCTATTAGATGATGAAGATGCTAAGGATATTTTGTTAAATATTTTTAAAATACAACAATGTTATTTCTATGCTTAGTCCAATAACTTCTCAAACACAAGAAGATGTGATTTTGGCCCTATTAGGAGAAGAAAAAAGAACAATAAAAGAGATTTAAAAGTTGATTCTCAACATGAGAATGTATTATACTCATGAGGTAATAATAATTAAAAAATAAAAATGAATGTTATTATTGTAAGAAAAAGGATCAAATAGTGTGGACTTGTATAACTCGAGCCAATGATGTTCTTGAGGGAGAACTTAAACAAAAATCAAATGATGTTAGCTTAGCCTATATATATTTGTTTGTTTCAATCAACATGTTTTGTTGTGTGGAATGTAAAACTTAAGGGAGGGTGTTGGAATATTAAGATTAACATTAATAAATTCACCTCACTAACTTGTTTATTTTTTTTATTAAATAATTAGTTATATTCTTGTAAGATAACTTAGTTCAAATGGGAAGGTATATTTGAAAGGCTTTGTAAAAGCCATATTGTAATATATTCCCAAATGAACTGTATGATATAATTATTATTTTGAGTGTTTTTATGTGCAGATATAAGTTTTCTTGACTTTTCCAATATATTTTATATGCTCTATTAGCCATGATTTCATGATTAATTTTCCACTTTCGACACTACTTCTCACTAACTTTTCCATCCAAATTTGGCTCTTAGACTAAATATTTCATATAGGTGCATTTTAATTTTCTTACTATCACCTTTGGTTGAATTTTTAAATTGGTTCAACAATGCAAAAAGTGTGGTTACTTTTAATTATTTCCACTTAAATGTTGGTTACAATTTTCTAATTTTCTTTCCATTTAGCTAGTCGCAATTTCATACTAGCATTAGTACTTGAAAATGGAAGTTTACTTCTACTTAAAACTTGTGGTAATTTCATTAATATCTTGCTACCACTCATGTTGAATTGGACTAGTTATGTCATCTAAAAAGTGAATTTTCCAATATATTTTGTATACTCTATTAGCCATAATTTCATGATTAATTTTCCACTTTCGACACTACTTCTTACTAAATTTGCCATCCAAATTTGGCTCTTAGACTAAATATTTCATATAGGTGCATTTTAGTTTTCTTACTATCACCTTTGGCTGAATTTTTAAATTGGTTCAACCATGAAAAAATGTGTGGTTAATTTTAATTATTTCCACTTAAATGTTGGTTACAATTTTCTAATTTTCTTTCCATTTAGCTAGTCACAATTCTATACTAGCATTAGTACTTGAAAATGGCATTTTACTTCTACTTAAAACTTATGGTAATTTCATTAATCTCTTGCTACCTTTGGTGTTGAATTGAACTAGTTATGTCATCTAGGATTTGTTCCTCAATTTTTTTTACTTTTTCAAAAAAAAGTTATGATGGTTATACTTGTATTACCATGAATGGACATAAATTTGAGAATTTTGGGTGTTTTCATTCAAATTTTCATGTTTTCCCCTTAGCTCCTACATTATATGTGTTTTTTATGGAAGCCTTTGGATATCTTTTGGCTAATAGTATTTCATGGAACCTTATTAAAGGTGTCACTTTTCCTAACTCTATATCCCAACTATTCAATGGTCATTTTTTGAATTACTCCTTTCTCACTCTCTTGGAGGACAAACGTGACATTATTTAGGATATTCAATGCCTAGATATTTTTTGGAAAGCTTTAAGGTCAAATATATAATGGCATAAAACTCAATGTTATAGGAAATCCTTCTTAGCCAAGCCCAATTGGTTCAATTCCTATGGATAGAAGGGGGTTGATCATAAGGAAGTGTTGAGATTCCTAAGCATCTCTTTTTCCTTTTAGGTTTCTCCTTCCTCTTTAAGGAAACATATCATTTCTAGAGCTAAGAAAAATTATCATATTTAAATTATGAAGCCCCTTTCTTTGGCAAGGAGATTTCGTGTGTGTTCAAAAATTCTTGTTGCACACATTTCCATTACTCATCTTGCTAAGAACCTTGAAAATCCTCATATTTGAAGATTGAAAAAACCCAAAGGTATATTTTATGGCCTCCCTTTAACCAAGGAAAATGGTTTCACAAAGTATCCTTGAAGTTTTATTATTTCCCTCATGACTATAATAGACTTGGCTTGCTTTATATTCACTACTCTAAATGGCACCATAATTTTAAATTTAATTAACATACTCTAAAACCTAACAAAACCAGGTTGTAGCTTGTCAAATTGGAGAAGTGAAAGGTCAATACTAGTGCTGAGGAAGAGTTTGGAGGAGTGAAAACAAGGTCAATACCAGAACCGAGGAAGATTTTGGAGTTAAAACAAGGTCAATACCAGCACTGACGAAGAGTTTGGAGGAGTGAGAACAAGTTCAATACCAGCGTCGAGGAAGAGTATGGAGGAGTGAAAATAAGGTCAATACCAGTGTCGAGGACGAGGTTGAGGGAACTCAGGTAAATTCGATGACCAAGGGACAATGAGTACTATAATTTTGGCACCCCCATTCTCTTTAACCTACAATTTTTATGCCTAGTTTCCAAAGATATTCTCATACATTGGCACCCCCATTCTCATAAAATGGTATAAGATAAGACAAAAAAAAAAAATAGCTTAGTCTTTCACATTTTTATCGACTAGCCTCAGGTCTTGGGAAAACTCCCATAATCTACCCACATCTTGGTTGTTGGTGGGAACATGTTATTCTTTGTTGTATGACCTATCTCAAATCTTATGTCCACAAAGTTGCTAAAAACATAAAACAATAAGAAAAATTTTGAAGGTACAACTAAAAAGGGGTTATTTCCTTTTGGCCTCCTCTACCTCTTATATTTCAACATAACATGGAACTACACTTACGTAACATAAATTCAAAAAAATGGAAGTTTATAGGGGCAAAGAAGCCCAAGTATATGCTAGGCTAAGTTAGATCTAATGAATGGAAATAGAGGCATACAATTCTTCTTTAATACCTCCACCACAAACATATGCAAGGAAAGGTCTCCTCCCTTTTTGGTAGTGATAACCTCCTCCACACACAACCCTTAAAAATTATGAATAGAGGAATATAATCTTTGAAGAACTCAAATTTGATTCTCTCCTACCTGATGCAATTAGTCATTTTATCCTTACAAAATTCATAGTGATTACTAGAGGCACATAGACCAATTCTTCATAATATAAGAATTTGATCATAGTTTTCCAATGATGGCATTATGACAAAACCTTAGGTTAAATGAATAATTCCTAGCTAAGCTCTTTAAATCATGTCCAACCGTATAAGAGAAGACCGTTCCTATGTGTACTTGGATACCATGGAGAAAGGCTCTTTGGGATCTTTCATCAATCAAGGTATTGTTAAATTTTAACACCTTAAAGTGGGAATGAAGAATCTTTCCTAGGATGGTGGTCAATTATGCTTCTCAACACCTAGATTACAAAATCTGTGTCAATATCATTTCCATCAAAATTAAACCTATTGCTTGAGATATGGTCATACAGGTAAACAAATTGGATTTCTTGATAGTAGATACATTCTAGACAATTCAATCCTTGCATTAAAGATTGTTTAATGGGCCCAACAAACTACTCATGATGCCCTTACTATTAAGTTAAAAATTTGAAAAGGCATATGATTGCATCAAATGTCATTTCATTTATAAAAGGCTCAAATGGATTTATTTTTAACCCTAAATTATTATCACACATTCAAAATTACAAAATACCAGTTGAATGAAAAAACTTCATTTGAAGGTGATGTCGTCATGACCTTTAAATGAAGAACCTTCATTCAAAAATGATGCCATGTCAAGACTTTCAAATGAAGTTATTTTTTATTTTGAATATTTCATGTTCAAAATGCTTTATAAAAGGAACCTTTGCATGAAGGACCTTCAAATGAGGACCTTAATTCAAAGGTCCTTCGTTAGAAGATCCTCCATATGAAAGATCTTTTAATGTCATCCCATTATAGCTCTTAGAGTTGTTAAAAATATTTTTTTTTTAAGTAGAGATTGGACCATCAAATAGTGTCACCATGACTCTACCAAGATATCCATCAAATTGATAATCCCTGACTTAACAACCATAAATTCACAAGAAAAATGCCCTTGTCAGCCCTAAGGCATCAATTCAATGCCAAGTTTCTTGCTTTAACAGACCCCTAAATGAAATGAACCTCTATCATACCATGTTGCACACCAATCCACCGAGTTACAGTTCCAAGACAATGGGTGGATTGGTGGATGTCATTTCTATTTAGCCCTCAAACCCTTACATAGGCGAAATAGGGTAGTCCATGTATTTGATTGTTTTCTCCCACAAAAAATTGATTGAGCACTTCAAAACAAATTCAAATGAAAGGGAACACATATATTTATCTATACCAATGATCTTAGAGAATTTCAAGCTTGTATGGATCCATACAACACAAAAGAAATTAGGAAAAATAGTAAAAACACAGAAAATTGCTTCAAGAACGTGGTATTTGATATGAAAATTTGGTATCAACTCCTCCAAAAATTGCAACAATTGCAATGGGATGGGAATACAATATGATAGAAGTGGGATAATAAATGCATCGTTTGAAGCATCAAACCAATATGAAAAGATGAAATAAAGTGCTAACCCCTTAAACTGAAAAAGTTTCTTTTAACTTTAAGTTTGTTGGGTAGCCAATTCTTTTAAGTTATGAAATCCTTCCATCATACATAATCAAAATTTTGTTGTTTCAAATGACTATGAGCACTAACTTTCACTATTTGAAGATGTTGAAACCTTGTCATAGAGAACTAGAACATTGATGTGACCACTCATCCTACCTTAAAACATACCAAAAGTCTCCTAGAAATTAGACATAGGAAGATTTAAGATGAATTAAACAATTTGTATTTCCAAAGCATAAATTTATGATGACTTCACCAGGCCTAGTACACACTCCCTCCTCATTAACCACTTAGACATATGTAAATTAAATGTAAATTCTCTGCTATTTGTAGTCATATAGGTGCCCAATAAACCACTTGGTGGTGTTTCTCTTCAAGTTTATTTACTTGAATGAATATCAAAAGTCCTTTGATTACAATTAGAGAATACATTTGAGGCCTTGGTTGTGTAACTGGTGGACCATAATCACATTTAAAACTTGTTACAAAGTTTGGGAGTTAAAACATTAAGTAGATTTGATTTGTGATGGACACATTTAGATGGTAGTAACAATAACTTGCAATCTATCAAGACTTGATTACCTTATAACCTGTCAAATTCTAGCGATGAAATGATAGATTAATCATAATGTCACCTTGGGATCACATCACCATTAAAGAACTTCATCCAACATCCTTATGAGTGTGGGTACCACCAAATAGGTATTTTTCAGATCTATCTTCCTCGAGCGAGGTAAATTCAGGAAGAGAAGAGGAAAGCGAGACATGTACTAGGTCTAAAAGAGGGAGATCAACTAGAGGTCAAAAGATTAGAAGAAAATTTTGTAAACGCATGGAATTTTTTCTTGTTGAAGGGGGTTCATGTTCTTATGATGATGAGAGCATAGGCGACATCGAGGTGCCCTTGAGGTACAAACATCTATGGAAACAATTCCTACCCAAGGAACTTCCTCCAATAAACACTGATTTTTGTGTCAATGAGAGGATATCGCATAGCACCATCATCATTACATGGTTTGGGCCTATTTTTCATGGATGGCATAAAGGTCTGTTACAAAAAAGTTACTGAATTGATGGAGTATGTCAAACCCTGTTACAGTTACAAATATTGGATGTAGCAGGTTCGATATACATGAAGTATGCGTAGGTATGCACTGTCAGCAAATTATATACAGCTAAAAGATAAGGATTAAAATAAAGGAGTGGCAATGTACATTGACGGAAGGCCAAAAGCATCGGGGAATATTGCAGGTTTATAAATAGTACACAACTTGGGTCAACAAATAAGCTTGACCCAATTGCATACTTGAGGCGCATGAGGGAAATTGTGTATTCATATGTGCGATAAAATCAATAACTGTGGGGGAAGATTTGCTAATCAATTACAATTTGAATCGCTTAGATACAAACATAGTTACTATGGGGGTGGTATATACTATATACCATTTTACCCAACCTCCAATTAATGACTCCAATATACCATTTTATTATTATGTTTATTTTCGTAAGTCTATTGGTTTCATTTCATGTTTTTTTATATTTACTTTTTGTCACAACGGAAAATTAATCATACGGGGAAGGCTCCAACCCAGAGCTCAGATCGTGATCCATATTCAGGCACTTTTACTTGACAGGTTTACCTCATTGTAATTGTACAAATTAGATATGAGCAAAATGTTTTATTATTATGTTTTTTTCATGAGTTTATTGGATTATAGATGAGATAAGAGAGAGGGTTAAAATATTGACTGAGAGAGAACAAAACTTGCAAGTAAGTTGTCACGAGGTCTTTAATTATAACATAAGTTCATTCATGGTTTTATATTTTGTACTCTTTTATGTCATGAACTAAAATATGTGTTGTTTTTATAGTATTTTTTGCTTCCTCATGATGTTGTTGGCCATGATCAGGGTACTCTAGGTGTTGCCCGAGGAGTAGGGGTTGGTACAAGTGTCCATCTTTATCTTCCTATGCATACATCACATCATCTGACCCCATCATTCGTGCCTATATTATCGACTGAAATTTTAGCAGCACATACCATGCAGGCATCCGATAGGGCACCCTTTGGTGATGAACACATGCCAGAACATGTGTCAAAACATGTACATGGGGATGTAGAGGCCACTAGTACTAGTGATGTTTTAGCAGCATTTCCTGGATCTTCCCGTATTACTAGTACGGGAACATTTCCAGTCACATTTGTGGTGACCGGGGATTTCGTTCCCATAAAGATAGAGAAGGTCCCAGGTACTTTAAAATGTTTTAATTATTATTATATATAATCCAATTGAAATTTACTTATTGATCACTCTTTTTAGACTAATGATCCCATTATCATTTTTGCAGGAAATGGTGTTTTTTATAAACATCTAAGTGATATTACATTGGAGCTCATTGGGCCCACCATACATACATGGTGCAATGCCCAAAATCAAGATTTAAAAGATGATCTCATTAACCATTTAGTTGTGTTGTTCAGTGATAAAACATTCAACCAAACCAAGGTCCTTAATAAAGTTGGTACCTATCTAGAGTATGTGAGAGGCCAATACAAGTCACACTTAAAGAAGAACAGAAAATACGAGCGACCCCCATGATTTCAAAGAGGGAGTGCAAGGACTTGGTGTCCGATGGAAAGGAGAAGGCTAAAAAGAAAAAAGGAAAGACACCGTTGAGCCAAGGAAGGTATGTGATACTATCAAAAATCTAATTATATACTGATTACTCTTTCTTTTTACATAATCTAACATATTTCAAACTTTCATAGGTTGCTCGACACAACAAAGGCAAAAAAGGCAATACTAGAAAAACACGGGAAGCACAAACTTGGCTCTAGTGGTTATATGAAATTAGTCGCACTAATTATAAGTATCAATAAATGAAATACTGCATCCAAATAATACATTGCAAATAATTTTGGTTTTCTCACACCATAGAAGCAAAATTCATGATCTTATGCAAAAATTAAGGGCTCTAAATTCAACATAGTGCCCACAGAAGACGACCTGAAGATTGCCTTCTAGTAAGGCTATGGAGCCCTAGTTGAATGCCTAAGAGTCTTGACTGGGAAAACACAATCTTCCACTGCATCCAACATGCAGGTAAATAAACTCAATAAAGTTTATTTAAAATTGAATACTTGTGCAATCTATTCAATATTAATTTCCACCATAAAGTAATAATGTGCCTATTTTTTTTAAACAGACAAGCAATGATAATACTACACATGACATTGGAATACATCCCAGTGAGGGTGGAGCACAACCTGCAGATGAAAACCATGGTGTGCATCCCGATACTAGATGTATTCATGTGCTATACAAAACACAATATGGATTTATACAATTAAACATCTTTAATTGCATTTGGTGTATTAATTAATGTAGCCTTTCATGTTTCAACTTTAGAGCATGTAGAGCGTGATCAACATGTTGACAATGATCAGGCTAGACAAGATCAGGAACATGATGTGGCCCCATTAGGTAAAGAGGACCACTCTAATGTTCTTTTAAATATATTTAATTTTAATTGGTGTATTAATTAATGTAACCTTTCATGTTTCAACTCCAGATCAAGATTTAGAGGGTGTTCAGCATGTTGAGCATGAGGCTATAAGACAAGATCAGGAACATGATGTGGCCCCATCAAGTGAAGAGCACCGCTCTAATGTTCTTTTAATTAATGAAATACTTGTAACAATAATATAAAAAAATATATCAATTTAACATTTCTTTGCTATTGCAACAGACCCCCCTTTGCAGCGGTATCCACATTGTGATTACACAACTAGGCATATATTAAGATCATGAGAAGAGCTCAGAACAACTGAAGGGGGACAAATGATTTAGAAAATGATACTCCACTTCAGCTTTTTTTAGCTGCAAAAAAGAAATTAAAAAAAAGTGATTGTAATCATATTATGACAACCATATTTTTGATAATATGTAAAAACTAAAAAAATGAATGTTATATGTTAATGAATGAATGTAAATATGTTAATGAATGAATTTTATATGTTATTAATGGATGAATGAATGAATTTTATATGTTATTAATGGATGAATGGATGAACGTTATATTTTATTAATGGATGAATGAATGAATGTGAATATGTTAATGAATGAATGTTATATGTTACTAATGTAGGATGAATGAATGAATGTTATATGTTATTAATAGATGAATGAATTATTAATTTTATATGATTGGGCATGGGGAATTGAGATACTACTAAGATGTTATTCTGCTTGAATATATTTAAGACAAAAGTAACTTGTAGAGATTGAAGCAGAATATTGGTAGTCTAAAATCACCAGTCAACACATCTTAGTAGTATCTCAATTCAAGAGAACTAGGTCCACTATCCATTAGCTAGTAAAAAAAATAAAATCAATTCATAAGATTATTCTATTCTAATAGGGTTGATTGGTTGATTTCTTCTTTTTTATTGTCAAGAAGTTATCAATATACACTAGGTTTTCCCGCCTTCTCTTGCCTCATGGCCAAAGAGTTTCTGCAGAAGGCATCAAAGTAACCTTCAAGATTGACAATGGAAATGAGTACAAGGTTAGTATAACGTAATGTTAATTGGGTATGATTTTATTTGTTCAAGACCAATTTAGATTCATTTTCTGCTCACACTACTTTTATTTACATTTATGTTTTGCTAATATCCATTTTCCTTTACATTCATATTCTTCTATACATATTGTGTTTACAATAATGTTTTCCTTAATTTAATCTAGGGGAGAGGACCCAATACCTAAGCATGTTTCAATAGTTGTGATAGTAGTGTTTTATATAGTGCCCAACCCTAATTATTTGATCCTTCTTACCGATCCAATTAATAATTTCTAGTTACTATGATTGATTATAAGGATTTAATATTTACATGATTGTGATAAACTTAGATTTTCGGGCTTGTTTAGATGGGTGAGGATTGTTTCTTGTGCTAAAAATATTTGTATTTTTTAATGCTAAACTTACATAGCTGAATCAAGGGGTAGAGGTTGTCCTCTTCAAATGGAATAAGAAGGAGAGTTAGAAGTGGAAGATCAATCACATATGTAAGTTTCATGTGGAGTTGCATTGTATGGAATTATTTTTTGTGGGTATTACTTAAATTTAAAATTTTGATTATCTGGTAAAATTCATGTTTCCATAGAGGGTTTGGAGGCTTTATCTCACAATTCAAATTGTTTGTTTCACTTTGTTTTTCTATTCAATATGATATGTATCTCAAGGAGGATATGGATCTAGTTCATCATACCATCAACTTAATGAAGAGGAGCCTCAATTTCATATTGTTAGGATTTACTGTGAAGCTAATCCAATTCTTTTCATTACTTCTCAACATATTGCAGTTCTTTCTCTAGGAAGCCCACATGATCCCCATCAGGTATCTTCTTTTTTTAGTCTCTAAATTTTTTAGAAAAAATCAACAACCAGTTTTTATAAATGTGGTTCCTTGTTTACACATTAATATCTCTTTTGGCAGCAATAGATCCTTGTTTACAATGTATATGACTATCTTGCAAATTATCCTCTTATATTCATGACTTTTTTTTAACTTATCAAAGGATGATTGTGTCTTGATTAAAACCTTTGTTTAATGTTTATCCTTCATATAAATGTCTCAATCTTCTTTTTCACAACTTTATGTTACTTCACTATTTTGTCATACCTTTGATTTTTTGCAATAGTGTCTTCAACCTCTTTGTAATTCTCATGATGAACTGTGTGTTACTGTGTCAGCACTTCCTTGACCATGAGAATGGGAAACAAAGAAATTGAGACTCCATTTAGTAAATTTGTGTACATTTGCAACAACTTTAGCCTTCAATACCTCATCACCATTACACTCTTGAAGGAACTCTCACAAAATTATACTATTTATCCAGCTTTGAGTCCTACATTGTCCTCTAAATATTATGCTTTCTACTTTTTGATGGTGTTTTTATGCACTTCTCAACATAGGTAATACGTAGGTGCATCACCTCTCTTAAAAGACAATCTTCCACAATCAAATTGTAGAACACTATCCCAAGGTCTCTCAGATGCCAGGTCTTGACAGTGCTTGGAATATCTCAGTTTATTTATGTGATTTGCTGGAATCACAAGGCGGCCTTATAGAAGCTAAATTTATAGGAGAATCGGGTCCATGAACGGAGTCCTTCAGATAGGAAATTACTGCAATTTGTTGCAGGTTCAAACAATAGTCTTGAACTCCATTGTTTTGTTGGATTTGGCTTGACAATGTGCAATGAACCTTAGCATAGATTGCTTCTTAAAGAAAAAGGAAAAAGTAAAAGAGGCGGGGAAGAAGGAAGGTTCCTGGACCTGCAACTACCGATGAACAGTGATCATGGAGGTTCCTGTTGTGGACAGTTTCCTAAAATATGATTTCACTTAACCAGAATTCTCACAATATCATGAAATCTCTGCTATCTTCTAAGGACTGTAGATATTCATCATTCATTCGCCATGTAAATACAAACAAAGAAAAAGTCTGAAGAGAAACTATGAAATCATAGTCCAAACTAACTTTACACAATCACCTACCAGCAGAAAATAACCAAAAGTATGGACAAGGAAAGCATACACACAGTAGAAAACTCAATAACCAAAGACAACATACTAAATCTACCAAAGTCCAAGGATAGCAAAAATAACTTAGGGTAAAGTTTTAACTAATGGGAGAAGAATCATGAAACATGTGGAGAAACCCAAAATACACCAAGAAATGATTGTATCTTCTATTGCAATTTTTGTAGCATGCCTTTACAACAACTCAACTCAATTAAAATGAGAGGAGGAGAGCCCTATTTATAGTTTTCAAAATAAAAAATGAATGGCCAAGATTCACTTCTATTGTGTGGCCAAGATTCACTTTACACTAGGGTTTCACCTACCCCCAAATATAATACATTTTTAAAACATCTTTTGTCTTTTCCATGTTTTGTCTTTTAGTGGCAGCAATGTAGCATTTTTGTCTCTTACTGATTTCCCTTTGCTGCAGCTATTCTTTCAAGAACTCTTCATCAATGATAGGGTTGCCCTCACTCTTCTTTAAAGCCGCATACTTCACGAAGCTCAAGATCAATGGCTGAAACTTTTCCAACTCCACGATGTTAGACCACAATATCTGGTAACTCCATTCCTTGGAGTTGTTACCAAGCTTTTCCCAATCTTCGTCATATTTGGCAGCATTGTCCCTGACCAATTTAGACCTGGCAAAGGCTCGAGTAGCGAAGCTCATAAAATTTATGGTAGTCTCAGCTGACATCCCATCCTCCATTCTTTTTAGGAAATGAAACTTTAGGCTCTCTGGATTAATGTCGACAGTAGGTACTTTGTACCCTATCATTAGCTTGAGATATGTGGCACAATCCCCTCTGGCATCCTTGGCCCATTCAATATCAGGGACTACCTACTCCAAAATTTGTTCTAGCCTCTCCTTCCGATGATCAAAATCTCACTTCCACACGTCTACTAACCAGTGATCATCATCCTTGAAGGCAAGGTCCTCCCAAACTTCGCTTGGCAGAGTGAAGATAGCCTCGAGCTTTCGATAAGCGAGCTGGTACTTCTGTGGAAACTCCTCACAGATTTTCCTTGTGCCATCAAGAGATTTTTGCACTTCCAGGAACTTATTTTTTGCTCGGACACCCAAGTTGATGCCCATATTTCCAATGTCTAAGACCTACTGGAACCAATTTTCCATGGTCTTGCCCAAGTTCTTGGATCTCTCCAGGTTATTGATTTGATCCTGAGACAAAAACTACGATGGGGCTGATGACATCATAGGTATCTCATCAGCGGATGACCACTGTTGGATATAGGTAGATAGGTCAGCTACCTATGTTATGAGCTCCTCCTTTGAGACCTTATCTTGTTGGATAAGGTGCACCACTGTGGCGATAGATTCCTGGAGGTGGTCAACCTTCTGTTCCCAAGTAGCCACTCCTAAGTCCATGGTGGAAACATTGTAAGTTATCCCTTGCTCCCCAACCACTGGCATAGCTATTTGCACTACCCTGGCTCTTGAGGCATCCATGGTTACCTTTGATCTAATTTTTAGCCTCTTTTCCTTCTTAGTACTTATCTGTGCTCTGGCCAATATTGCTGCTAGCCTTGCCTTAGGATCCTTTAGGGTGGGAGTCTTTTTCTTAAGCTCATTCCCCAGCCAATCAGGCATTTTGGGCAGCTTCTTAGGGGATTCGTGTTGATCCTTGTTGTCCTCCACCTTAAGCTCAATGGCCTTGACATTAATGGCCCCGTGCTCAGTTCCCACACTCTCCTTCTCTTCATCAGAGTCTTGTACAAGAGAAATGCACTTAGTGGGAGACTTGGTGAGCAACTGTCGGTCAGAGGGGTCTTCCTTTTCGGCATCCCCCTCCTCTTTATTCTGCTCGTACTCGTCGGGTTTATTTTCATGTTCATCTTCATGGAGGGATGCCTCTTCATCATGCTTTGGGGTTTTCTCATGTCTTTCTATTGGAGACCCACTGGCCTTAGTCCTCGGAGCAATAGACTTTTCTATCATAAGTTGCCCTGCAGCTTCTTGGTCTTCAATCTCCTTGAGTTGCCTACTCCATTCTACGTCGAGCTCTAGATCATTTTTTTCTCATACTAATTCAATATCTAGCTCCTCGGTGCCCTCACTAGAAGACTCATAGGCTACCTCGTTGATTTCCTGATGTTCAAACATCGGGTGCTCATGGTATTCAAACTCCTCATCCTTGGGCCTCCTTGCAGCCTCTAACTACTGTCGCTTGAGCTCATCGGATATCTGCATTGTTTCCTCCATTCTTGGTGGTTCGGTAGGGGGAGGAAGAGCTAGAACATTGGCCATAGCCTGGGCTATTGCAGCTTGTACTAATGGACTTGTAAGTATCCCTGAAATCTCGGAGGGCATGTTCTGCATGTACTTTACGAAGGACTCCGGGAGACTGAGGACAGGAATTATAGTAGTAGAAGCGGAGGGAATGGAAGGAGACATAGAGGATGAAGAGACCGATGACATCCTAGTAGAGGACAAATCCACCGATATGATCTGCGCAACTAGAGAAGTGGAAGCAAGGTGGACAAATATGTCCACCACAAGCAGAGAGGAAGTAGATACTACAAGCGACGTGAGTGGGACAGTGGTAATGGCAGCACCAACTATAGCAGATGGAGACCTTGGCTTGTTAGACCCTTCCTCTCTACCCCTGAGGAGTGGACTTTTGCATATCATAGACATCTCTGCGCCCCCGGTTGTTTTCCTTTGCATTTTTGGTGGCTCACCCTCTGATGCCTTTCGAGCATAAACCTTTAGTTTGGGAAACAACTCACTAGCTTCCTTTCTCTTTTTGGTTTTGACGGATGGTGGGGCTTTGGATGTTTCCCCAGTTGTAGTAGTAGCCACCCCACCATCGAAGCCACTTGGTTCACTTTCTAGTTCCTTGAACGTTAAGGCGACTCCTTGTTGCTTCAGTCAAGCCACTTGTTGGTCGATCCACGCCTTCATTCGGACCTCCATGGGCTTGGTGAGTGTGTCGAGGTTATCAACCTCTTGCTCATTCCAATCAATCATGGGTAGTGGAAATTTGGCGATGGCACTATATACTGGATCAATCACTATGCTCTCATCTTCTTCAATCTTGTCCGAAACAGGAGACAATTTGACCCTTCGTATGTAGAAGACAGTCATGTGCATATAGTGTCGCAGTTGTACTTCAAGATCATCTCTACAATTGGCCCAGAAATCCTCAACATTGTGGAGGCGGGCATACTCGTGTCCCAGTGCCTTTTTGATATGACCATATGGGTCAATTCAGGGTTGAGTTGTATAATGCTGGAAGTGGTATTTGGCCAACTCCTTCTCAAAGTACCCCGCACATTGGGAGGTATGAATTTTAAACATCCCTTGGCCGAGCCCGATAGAGTAAGGTGTACTCGCCAGATACTTGTTGCTCAGGATATTATGAATATGCCGCAGCTGCCAAGTCAGCTCCAATAGTATAATCCAGTCATTGGGGTACCGGGGCAGCTTGTTTGGCCTTTCTGTGAATCCCTAGGCATGAATGTAAGTGAGCTGAAGAAATTGTAAATATAGGAAGGCGTAATTCTTAAGAAGAGCTCTGGCACTATGGGAGATTCTCCTCTCGAAATCACCTCCTAAAGAATGGATGATGTAGGTGATGAATGCATCATTCACCCTACAATGGTCCCTCTTGAAGTTTCGGTACTACAGTTGTGGATATTTATCATAAGGCTTGAGCTCCACTCCCGATACCTCACTGGGTGCTGCAATCAATCCATGATAATGTCGTCGATTAACGAGTGAATATACTAGGTAGGATGTCATGTAGAACTTGGAGGTCTTCTTCACATTTGTAAACTTTTCATGGAAGCAATCACTGATTATCTCCCCCCAATAAAAGGAAGTGTCGTCACCACGGAGAATTTGCTCCACAAAGTATAACATCCATTCCTGGAAGAAGGCCGCAGCACGAAGACCCATTACTCGGCTTACTAAGGTAACGAGGTCGTGGTAATCCTCGAAGAAATCACTGCAAAAGAGTTCATGAGGGAGTTTTCTGACACTACCCCACTTGTTCTTTAACCAGTACTAATTGATTAGTTTTTCGCATTTTAGAGGGTCCTTCTCCCATAACACCTTGCATTCTTCTATGGTGGGGGGCTCCATGCTTTTAAAGGCAGGAATGTCAAAAGTTGCAGTTATCCTAGGTGGGGACATATCTGCAAGGACATTCCCACCTCTATCCACTATGGTTCTAGTTTCAAGCTGATATGCCTCTACGCACACCATTACTAACTTCAGGGCCACCAAGGCTGGCGAGAAGCCTGCAGCTTTGGAAAGTCCGCTGCTTCTGATCAACCTTGCATTTTTCATTTTTGGCTTCACCCTGACTCTTTGTGTAAACTCATCAATATCGACCTGCCCGATATTGGTATCTGTGACATCTCTCTAAAGAGTGGTGACTCTAGATTGTAATGGCACCCCCTGAAACTTGTACTTATCTGATCCTTATCCTCCTCACCTCAGGGCACCTTGGCTATTCCTTTCCCCTTTTCCTTGGAGGCACCAGAATCTTCTGCGCTAGATTCCATAAATCCTGCACAAAGAGACATGAATTAGCAACATTATTATGGAAAAGTGACCACGAACAAATCCCTACATATCAAGGTTAGATCCACAATCTTCATTCATATTTGATAAACACCTACCATTTGATAAAAAATCATTAAGAAGCAAGGCAGGTAACCCGGGCCCCCAGGGCCAGAATTCCCTTGGCAGAATGTCGTTTGGAAGGGCAAATGAGGGATGGGACTCCAGATGATGTTTCTCAATGTTAGATTTGCTCAATTAAGGGTTGGCATGAAAACAGACCTAATTTTAGCAAGTGCGTCAAAGTCCATTTTGGATTTGGAGGTCATTTGAGCCCTCATTTAGGCGTTCGGGTATCAACTGCAGGAAGGTCGTTTGAAATGGTGCAGGGAGGATGGCACTTTGGGAATCGGGTTCTGGAGTTCGGGTTGCTAGGGTCGAGAAGCTTCTACAGGATAGCTGTCCAAAATGATGAAAGACCAAGGGCAACCCGGGGACGGAAGTCCAGAGGGTAATCCCTGGAGACAAATTTATCAGTTAGGAAAGCCTGGCGATGAACCAAAAATTGGGGCCCAGGAACCGGGAAGATGGTCAGGTTCGATTGTTTGCAATAGTGAAACCAGAATGAAATCCCGAAGATGGAATTCTGAATTCCAGGGTTTGGACGACATCTGGATGCTACATTGCGCTTTAGATTTTATGCTTGGCAAAAAGGGGGCTGGGGTCCGAGAGTCGGAAAGACATCCCGAGACAGTCGTTCGAAATGGAGAAATCAACTCGATATTCAAGGGACAAAATCCTGAAGGTTGGGACCCAGCCACAATTTTGACACTATGTTTTCCTATAGGTTTGAGATGGACACCTCATGCCCGAAGTTCGAGGGTCGGAAAGACGCTCAAGGACGGTCATCTGAAACGACGAAGGTAACAGGGAATTTTGGAGGCAGAATTTTGAAGGCTAGAGCCCGAGGACAGTTTGTTGTTTGATTGATTTTTCAATTTTTGCAAGTTTGGAATGGATTTCACGAGCCTAGGGTTCGAGGGTCGGAAATACGCTCAAGGACAGCTGTCCAAAATGGCGGGGGCACAACGAAAACCTGTGAAGGGAAGTCCGGAGGCCAGGACTCAAGGCGAGTTTGGCCACTGTCAATTTCTTAAGTTCAAATTTTAGGTAACGGCCACGGACCAGTTTGGGCCCGAGGAAGGCAGTCACCTATTTTGAAGAACAGCAATGGGGAGGTCCAACTCTAGTTTCAATTTTAACGCTCAAAATTATCGATTTTTCAAATTTTAAAACATGGATTTTTAAGGTAGGGTGTTAACATACCAGGTTTTTGAATTTATTTTACCCTTTATTCGATTTTGAGTTTAAATTCATTAAAAATACGTAAAGCAAGGGCGGTGGAAAACCTACCTTCAATACTCGGAGGAGATCGATACCAAAATCGTGAAAAAAAGAAAAGCTGAGGCTCGAGCGCGAAGGCAAAAAAGTTGGAGTCGGGGAGCTCTTCAAATTCTGCTGTCATGTGAAAATGACAAGCGAAAACTCACTTATATAACCAAAATCACAATTAATTCCAGGATTAAATGCTCTGTACAGTGGAAGTTGGGGTTGGTAGGTTCAAATTTCGCGGGCGACGACGGGTGATCCGGAGTTCGGGGTCTAGAAAGATGCAGACAAACAGTTGTTTCGAGTGGCGCAGTCGAAGGGGAAACCCGGTGATGGAATCCTAGTAGGTCGGGCCTGAGAAGCCAGACAGATGCAGCACAGCCACCGTTCAAGATAGCAAAATCGGAATGGAATCCCGAGAGGGGAAACCTGAGGGTCCAGGCCCGGAAAGAGCCATGGGCATCAGAAAGGCTATCAGACAAGGGAAACCCGAAATGGCCAAGTTCTGGCATTTTTCAAGAGGGCCAAGTTTGGTAAAGCTTAAAATATGACTTTTGAGAATATGTTGATCCTTTTAGGGCACAAAAATGGGCACGCAAATTGAGGCAAGGAAAAAATGACCCAGCGAGCAAAGAGGGAAGAGAGGGTCCCCGTTCCGAACAGGGTGTGTGTACAACAGACACAACAAATGGTGACTCTGCTGGGAGAACACTCCTGACGTTCTAAAGATGAATATTCATTCTGAACCCATGATCTCCGGTATCGCACACCACAGCTAATTTTAAAAGTTGAACTAAGAGCAGGTTAAGGAAGGTGGGAATGAATCACGCCGTGACATCATCATGGAAGTGTGTGCATAGTGAGTTCACTTACTTTCCTTGGAGATAGTACGAGCAACCACTGATCGGAAGAGATAAGCTACGTAGTTTGTCTGACCCCAAAAGTAACCTGGACATTGCTCTGCTGCCAGTCAGGTGTTCATAGCCCCGATGGAGTTATCGTTGTGGCCCCATGAACATAGCTCTACTGCTAGTCAGATGTCCATAGCCCTGGTAGACATATTCACACACCCATATAGTTGTTATTTTCGTTTTTGTCGCTTCTTTTCATTTGATACTTCTTTTCAGTATTTTCCTCCTTTCTTTTTGTTCAACCATGTAAGTAATGATGCTCACTATTGGCTTGGGAATCACAGTGGTCACTAGAGAAAACTTTAGATTTTTCACTTATCTAGCCCTCTCAGTAATCACCATACCACTCTTTTGGGAATTTAAAATATGTTTTTGTGTGTTCCATGATAAACGCGGGGAATTCCAAGATAGCCCTCCTAGGTTAGTTCAGAGTTCGAAAGTCAAAAACCAATGCTTAGGGGCTTGCAGAGGTTAGCAATAGGGAGTGAAGGGTTATCTAGAGAACATAGCAAGAGTGGGCAGCAGTGAAAACTATTTATTGATCCGAGCATGGCCACCATAGCAGAACGAGAAGAATCTTCTGAGGTCCAAACAGAAACAACTGGGAAAATCGAGAAAAACTAGAGGACAAAGCAGGAAACCTATCCTAACCTATGTATAGGTATTTACACAAACATATCCGAAAGAGCTCATGCTTGGAAGTAATGCTTGAGGTGTTGCCCGTTGACAGGTAACAGGACATCTTCACCAGTCAAATTCCTCAAACGAAAAGCATTTTCTCCAAGGATTTCAGCAATCTGAAAGGGGCCAAGCCAAAACTTGTCGAATTTGTTATGTCCCCCTTTCTTTTCATGGGCCTTATCCCAATAAAGGACCAGATCAGAAATGTGGAAGGCTTTGATTTTGGTGCGTCAGTCGAACTATCTTTTAACTACACCCTGATGTTTGGCGAAATTTTCTATTGCACAGAGTCTCGTACCTCTTCGAGGTGTAACAGCTCAGCAAGGCGAGCTTCTTTGCAGTCTCATCTTTCATAAAAATTGTTGATGAATTGGAGGGTCGAGATCTTCAAATGAATGGGAAAAATGGGCTCCAAGCCATAGACTAGGTGATACAGGGAATCCCTGAGGGCTACCTTGTGACGGGTTTGGTCTGCCCAGAGGGAAAAACAAAGCTGGGTATGCCAGTCCTTGGGATTCCTATCAAGTAGTTTTCGGATTACGGTGATTATATTTTTATTAGTGGATTCAACAAGGCCATTTCCTTGAGGATAGTAATTGGATGAAAATTTAAGGGTGATACAATAGTCAAAGGCCCAACCCGCGAATTTTAATGAAGCAAAAGCAGGACCATTATTGCACACCATAGGATAAGGGCAACCAAAGCAATTTAGAATAAAACTTTCCAGAAAAGTAGTTACTACTTTAGTTGTACATTGCCTACAGGCTATTTCTTCTATCCACCTAGTACAATAATCAATAGCAATCAGAATGTACTTGTGTCTAGCAGATGATAGTTAAGACCCCACTACATGAACGGTCTTACCTCCAAAACAGGTTGCAAGGGGATAGCAGCATTCCTCTCTCAGGCGACGACAGTCTAGCATATGTGGCAAGCGGGAACATGATTATGGGATTCCTTGAAAACTGTGGGCCAGTAGTACCCTACCCTCAATACTTGATGTGCAGTAGACAGGTCAAAACCGTGACCGGTTCCAAACCTATCATGGAATTCTGGAGGACCCGATCAGCCTCCTCTTTATCGAGGCACCTGAGGTAGATGCCTTCATGGTTTCTTTTGTACAGCACAGTGCCCTGTAGCATGTAACTGTTGCTCTTCAATCTAAGGGCTCACCTTTGAACTCCCTACAGATGGGATAGGCATTTATGATTCAATAGATAGTACACTATGTCATCGTACCATTCCCCCGGAGAGACGTCTTCTAGTTGGTATTGTTGCATTATGAGTTCGGGCCCTGCCTCAAGAACTACTTCTGCCATCATTTTGGCAAGGGCCTGTCCTCTCACCAGCTTCATTGGTTTGATTTCCATATCATATTCCTATAACAGCACGATCCACTTTTCCCTTCGCTCTCCTAACTCATTATGCATGAGCAGCGTCTTCACCGCGGGGTCAGGAACAATGGAAAACACCTTGTTACGTAGGATGTAGTGCCTAAATTTCATGACCCCTTCAACAAGGGAAAAGGCCTATTTTTCAACATTGCGGTAATGGATCTCGACATCCTTCAGAGGAGTGCTCATGAAGGCGATCGGATGCTCGCTCCCCTCATCATCCTTTTGTGTCAAGATATTGGCACAAGAATGATTGGAAGCAAACGAATACATGTAGAAGGGCTTAAGGTAGTTGGGGTTGACCACCACAGGGGCATCAGCAATTGCCTTCTTGATTTCCTCAAAAGCTTGCTTTGCTTCTAGGGTACATTCGACCTTAGCATCCTGTTTCAACATAGCATTGAGTGGCTTGACGATTTCTGTGAAGCTGGTGATGAACTTGCAGACAAAGTTGATCTTTCTGAAAAAATATTTCGGCTCCGTTTTGTTGTTAGGCAGCTGAATCTTCATAATTGACTGGACACATTTAGGGTCGATGGAAATCCCCCTTTTTGATAGGATATGTCTGAGGAGTCTCCCCTCAATAACACCGAAGATGCCCTTCTTTGGATTAAGGGAAACCCCGAATTCGTGGAATCTTTCAAAGGCCTTGTATAAGTTAGCGACATGACTACCCTGCTACTTTGAAAACATTGTCAAATCATCCATATAGATGATTATGCACTTGTCTATTAGGTCCTTGAAGGTGATATCCATGGCATGTTGGAAGGTAGCGCCAGCGTTGATCAATCCGAATGGCATTCACCTATAAGCAAAAGTTCCCTATTTGGTGGTGAATGTTGTCTTGTGTCGATCTTTGTACTGTACCATGACTTGATTGTACCCTGAATATTCATCCAGGAAGGACATCATCTGAGAGTTATTTACTATCTGCAAAACCTCATCTAATGAAGGTACAAGATAATTGTCCTTTTACGAGGCTCGGTTCAAATTGCGGAAGTCGACACACGATCTAATCTCTCCATTCTTCTGTCTAACTGGAACCAAATTTGCCACCCATGTGGAATGTCTAACCGGGAAGATGATCCTGGCTAACAATAACTTTTGTACTTCCTTATATATTATCAGTTCCAGCAATGTGTTGACTGGGCACTGTCGTTGCTGAAATGGCCTTGCATCTGGCCTAAGTGGGATGGTGTGGGTAATAATTGACGTATTATACATCTTGAGGTCCTCGTAACTCCATGCGATGATGTCGTGATACCCCTGCAATGCTTGGATTATACCCTCTCTTTCCTCGGGAGCACACACCTTACCGATGAACACGTTCTTGGCACTCCCAGTTGTTCCTAGATTGTAAGTATCACATTGATCGCTAATGGTATCCTTCTTGGTATGTTGCCCTTGATCCTTGATCTGATTCAAATCAAAGATTCTTTCTAACTGTACCATTCCCCTAGGAATTATATTAGTCTTTAGGTTGATGATCCCCTATATGTCTAAGTCTGCTTCTTGAGGTTCAACCTCATCAATTATCTGGGTTGCAAACACATCCGAGCTAGTGATGAGCTTGAGGATATGTTTGTCATCATTGAATACCTTCAAATTGGCTACGTTGTCAGGCACTGATGGGATGAAGGTGAGCTCCACTGTGAACTTTCTGAGCCCAGATAGGGATAGCGGTTGTAGCGTGCTTGCCGCCTGAGCCAAGGCATTGGCAGTATGATTCTGAGCGTGTGGGATTAATTGAATATTGAATGCATCCAACCCTTCCAATAGATCCCATACGTGGTGTTTGTAATTGGTGAGTCTTCTGTCATAGCAGGAATAAAGCTTCCTGACCTACTTTACAACCAACTCCGAATCTCCGTACACTTGGATCATTTTGACACCCTTTCTTAATGCCATTAAAAGGCCCAAGACCAAAGCATCATACTCCGCTACATTGTTGGTACAATAAAACTGAAGCCTATCAGCGAAAAAGTATGACTTACCCCTACGATTGATCAATTTAAAACCCGCCCCAGCTCCATGCTTGGATTTAGACCCATCAAAGCACAACGTCCAGAATCCTGGGGAATCTTGGAATGTAGGACCAACAGGTCTGCCCTTTACCCTTGGTGGGGCCTTCATTTCAGTAACCATCTAGGGTGGTGCAGGGGTGAAACATGTTTGTTCGGCGGCTGCTATCCCAACTTTCTCCTTTGAAGTAGCTTGTCTTTTAACGTGTTCAATTTTTGCTTGGCATAAACAGTAGTCAAACTCCAAGTGGGTGGCATTATGCACTTTGCACCAATTAGGGAGCAGGAGTTCCTGGAAGTTCATTCGGGCACCCAGACTAAGCTGGTCCTGAACACATTTTTCCATGAAAGGTTGGAAGTCATCGAGCAATCCCCAACCATCATCCTCTCCTGATTCTTCATCATCAGACTCGATCAACATTTCAATGCTCTAAGGGGCTTTGGCAATACTAACCAACGGGCTGCATAGTACAAGGAAAACCTCACTTGTTCCTTGATCTTCAAGGCATTCCTACTCGTTCCGATATGATACTGGGAAGTAATTCCCCAAATCCATTTCAGCATACAACACCTCATTCATGTTGTTGTACCTGGTAATCATGAATCTCATCTGTGGTTCCCAATCTGATTCGGCATTCCCTTTCATGGTAGCCACATGTGTGAGTAATCAGTCACGATGTATCCATTCAACACCCTTATGAAATCCCTTCCAAGGATTATACCATATGTATCTTGGATATCCGCCACCTGAATGTCAATGGTCTGTTGGATCTGTGGATCAGCAGCAACCTGCATAGCTATTCTATTAATTTCCCCCACTATGTTGATCTTCGTTTTGTCGAGTTGTGTCACCTTTCGCTGAGAGGGAGTTGGCATTATTCCAAGTGCCTTGCACATGCTTAAGGGCATGACATTGGTTGAAGCTCTAGAATCTAGCAAGAAGTTGTGGAGGTTCTTCTCGAACACATGGACGGTGGTCAAGAAGGGAGGAGTTTCGAATTTTCCTTGGAGAAATCCCTAGAAACGTCCACCGAGGTGACTTGCCCCTTGTCTTTCTCGTTACCCTTGCTTTGGGTCGGTACATGATTGGCTACTTTGGGAGTCTGCTTACTTGCTTGCTGACCTGCCAACGGGTTAGCCTTATTGTTGAATATCTGCCTGACAACCAGCTCACCTTGCTGATCATCAAAGGAGACCCTCTTTGCTGAAGTTTCCTGAACTAACCCTTATGACGGAGTCCCATTTATCATCTTGAAAAAGGCGTTCCTTACTGCAGGTACCTTTAGAAGTTCGAATGCGGACACGCTTAGCTTTACCTTCTTGAATTCCTCAACAACGTACTCCCCCATCCGCTCAACTTCTTAATCATAAGAAACATTTTGGGAGGAGGTGGCAGCTTGGTTTTGGTTGTTGTTCTATTGTTTATTTCTATTGAGATACCATGTGGGTGTATGGGGAAAACCTGGGATATTACTTGCATTTGGATCGAGAGGGTTGTTGAAATTATTCGATGGAGTGGAGGTCGTAAAAGGGCCACTAGCATGACCACTGGCCTATCTATTTCTGAGGTTATACGGGGTAGTCCATTAGTGGAAAATCTGGACTTCGTCTTCCCTAGGCTCTTCTTCATCATCTTTAGGACCATTATCTATTGAATAAAAAAACTAAGCCAAAGGATTTTCGGAGCTTACCTCTTCTGTCTTATCGTAGATGTTTGAATGGGCACCCTCTTGCTTCAGTGTATTGTGCTTCGCCCTTGGGAAAGGAGCCTGGTTCACCACCAACACCGAGGAATCGTATGGGTCAAACGAGACAATGTCTCTGCACCCTGAACTGTCCACTGCATTCTGAACTTCAACTTGGAAAATCTTAGCAGCGATTTGGAATTTCGGACAATCCAGCTCGAAGTGGCGACTTGTTTTGTGTATATGACACCAACCAGATAGAGCAGCCTCCACCAAGTAAACTCCGCTCGTGGGGTTCTCATTGTTG